>JAVTVY010007306.1:0-48075 GCA_036873755.1 Hanleya hanleyi | reverse complement strand
ACGTTTCCGGCCTTTGTTTGTGCCCTAGATGGCTCCTTCATCGAACCGGAAATGTCAGTACGTTGAAATAGGTACAGAAAACGCTCCCTGGAGTCCAGACAATGACTTGAATGGAGAAAGTTAAGCTTGGAAATTGGTCGCCCGGAGATAGCGCTTCTCACAGTCTGCTTTTGTAAAGTATAGTTTCAGTCACATGCTCATACCTATTCAAATTTTACGTTCTATCATACCTCTGAAACTATTCGAACGATCACGATGTAATTTCTCTGTCATCACATCCTTAATACAAGGAGTATGTGCGCCAAAACTAAGAATAATTCGACTCGTCGTTTGTGTAATATTGAAAAAAATTACTTCTCAAATTATGTGATTTTCGGCATTATTTGAAAATCTGACAACTTTGATTCCTCTATAGCGGCAAAACTATTAGAGCGACGATAAAATAGATGGCACATTTGTGAAAGACCTGTTTCTGGACAATAGAATGCAACAAATTAGAAACCTGCATCTCCCACGGTTCAAGAGTTACAGCTCTTCAAACATTTCGAGTCAATCGGCTCAGTGGTTCCACAGAAGTAGATGTTGAAAGGTTTAGGGTAAATCCAAAATGGCCGCCAAAGCATTTGACCAATCGGCTTCTTCTTTGGGTATTCATTACATCTAATGGGCTCAAGCACCATGAATCCACTATATTCAGCATCAGCGTGTCCAATAACACACATATAGTCACTTCCGCTATCGAAATCTGTTACATGAAAATCCCATAATTGACCAATTTTGTCGAATTTCGATGGAGAATAACGGGAAAACTATTGCAGCTAGGCGAAAACTGTTGACATTCTTCCAAAAGAGCTGCTCCTGGAGAATATAATGCAACAAACTGCAAGGCTGTACCACCTATAGTTCCAGAGTTATAGTCCCTAAAAGATGTGTTCAGTTTCTGACAAAATTCAAGATGGCGGCCAAACCACGTGACCTAAGAGCAAAATTTTTGCATATTCGTGATCGTCATATCGGAATGCATATATGTAGCCACTTTTTCCGTCAAAATCCGTCAGTTGAAAAACCGACAATTTTGATTGGTCAATGGCGGCCATTTTTTTTTTATGCAGCAAATTTTCGAATAATAATCTGAGAGCCCCAGATACATAGATCATGTGTACCAAATTTCGACTCAATCGACCAAGCGGTTCCAGAGAAGAAGATCTTTGAAAAAATATTTTTTTGCAGGGTAAATCCAAGATGGCCGCTGAACCCTTCGGCCAATCACAATCAATTTTCAATATGCACTAGATCTCCACATGTCTAATATGTGTGTGAAGTATGAGCATGATCGGGCGGGTGGTTGCTGACATTTAGCAATCACAAAATCACGGAGAAGAATAAGAATAATCCGAACAATAATAAAGAAGTCTTCCGATCTTCATCGGAAGCCTTAATAATAACAAGCAGTTATGATGGCTTCCATATCTAGGCTGTCTTTGCAATTGCGATAGACATATTTCATGCGCAGATACTTATGGTGTGTGTTTAACAGACGTCTAGCCACCCTCCCCCCCCCCCCCGTGGAACGTGCAGGCTCATTTACTCAACTGTTGGCAACATGCCAAAAATTCAAAAATGGATTTTGAGCTTCAAGAAACACTTTTTCTTGGTCAGCAGCACGCGGGGAACACGTTTCCGGCCTTTGTTTGTGCCCTAGATGGCTCCTTCATCGAACCGGAAATGTCAGTACGTTGAAATAGGTACAGAAAACGCTCCCTGGAGTCCAGACAATGACTTGAATGGAGAAAGTTAAGCTTGGAAATTGGTCGCCCGGAGATAGCGCTTCTCACAGTCTGCTTTTGTAAAGTATAGTTTCAGTCACATGCTCACACCTACTCAAATTTTACGTTCTATCATACCTCTGAAACCATTCGAACGATCACGATGTAATTTCTCTGTCATCACATCCTTAATACAAGGAGTATGTGCGCCAAAACTAAGAATAATTCGACTCGTCGTTTGTGTAATATTGAAAAAAATTACTTCTCAAATTATGTGATTTTCGGCATTATTTGAAAATCTGACAACTTTGATTCCTCTATAGCGGCAAAACTATTAGAGCGACGATAAAATAGATGGCACATTTGTGAAAGACCTGTTTCTGGACAATAGAATGCAACAAATTAGAAACCTGCATCTCCCACGGTTCAAGAGTTACAGCTCTTCAAACATTTCGAGTCAATCGGCTCAGTGGTTCCACAGAAGTAGATGTTGAAAGGTTTAGGGTAAATCCAAGATGGCCGCCAAAGCATTTGACCAATCGGCTTCTTCTTTGGGTATTCATTACATCTAATGGGCTCAAGCACCATGAATCCACTATATTCAGCATCAGCGTGTCCAATAACACACATATAGTCACTTCCGCTATCGAAATCTGTTACATGAAAATCCCATAATTGACCAATTTTGTCGAATTTCGATGGAGAATAACGGGAAAACTATTGCAGCTAGGCGAAAACTGTTGACATTCTTCCAAAAGAGCTGCTCCTGGAGAATATAATGCAACAAACTGCAAGGCTGTACCACCTATAGTTCCAGAGTTATAGTCCCTAAAAGATGTGTTCAGTTTCTGACAAAATTCAAGATGGCGGCCAAACCACGTGACCTAAGAGCAAAATTTTTGCATATTCGTGATCGTCATATCGGAATGCATATATGTAGCCACTTTTTCCGTCAAAATCCGTCAGTTGAAAAACCGACAATTTTGATTGGTCAATGGCGGCCATTTTTTTTTTACGCAGCAAATTTTCGAATAATAATCTGAGAGCCCCAGATACGTAGATCATGTGTACCAAATTTCGACTCAATCGACCAAGCGGTTCCAGAGAAGAAGATCTTTGAAAAAATATTTTTTTGCAGGGTAAATCCAAGATGGCCGCTGAACCCTTCGGCCAATCACAATCAATTTTCAATATGCACTAGATCTCCACATGTCTGATATGTGTGTGAAGTTTGAGCACGATTGACTGAATGGTTGCTGAGATTTAGCAATCACAAAATCACGGAGAAGAATAAGAATAAGAATAATCCGAACAATAATAAGAAGTCTTCCGACTAAAAGTCGGAAGCCTAACTAGAGCTGCGAGCAGCTATGAGTCGGCTTCCGAAATTATGCATTCTAGACGATCTAGACAATCCTGACAGGCTGGACATTCAATTCAATAATAACATGGAGTTGTGCATAAACTGTCGGGGGGTGGGGGGAGATGCGTCAACATATAACTTATTCTAATTGTAATAATGAAGTTATGATTTTAAAATTCAGAACTGTACTGTGCATATCGAACAATTCTCTCAAAATTTCTGTTTTTGTGGAATTTACGGTCGATCATCAAGGATGAGACGGTCCAAGTTGTGAACGTAAAAGCAGTAAAGGGAGACAATCCATGTAAACGACACTCAAATGAAAGTAATCAAAAGAAAAACAGTCTATATTTGTTTTCTGCGTGTCTTTTGTCTGTGTCTAGTATTCACGAGTTTGAAAAGGTTATGCTCTTGTATTCTGTATAAGTCTAAGTGAATTTATTGTATCGGTTCAATTTAGGAACGTGAAATTGTATCGTTTTTCCAACAAATCCCAGAGTGAATGTTGCAGGCTGCAGATGTATATAACGCAAGATCGAAGTTGCAGATGTAACGCAAGATCGTAGGCATTGTGCAGAGTTATTTCTCCCATTAGATTTTACGACGACTTAATTGTCGAAGCTTTTGCAAAAAATAGTGTCAGTCCTGAATGTTCTTTACTCTTTACAGGTTAAAATACCCTTCGACTTTCGTTCTCCGCTGCGTGGTGTATGTCGACGGTCATAATGCACGAACCTGACGGCTGGCATTTTGAGTAATTCGCGCTCGCATAAATGAGATCATACTTTTGAACATTTTCACTGCCTTGAGATAGGGGCGCACAGACATCCCCCCCTCCCCCCGCCCGCCCCATCCCCTGTAATTAACACCATATTAGGCCCAGAGTTAAAATCAAGTTCTCAGCGAAACCCTTTGGGCTGAATTTATATCAACGCACTCTAAAATATGGCATTTTCAATTTTGCATGTCTGTTCTGGGGGGGATTCCACTATGTGACCCCTACATCACCGGGAAACTCCCTCGTTTTTTCTACGAAACAGCGCAATACCACCAAACAGCGCAATACCACCAAACAGCGCAATACCACCATTTCGGAATATCGGGAATATTATTTAAGCTACGATTAAATGAAATGAAGCAATAAAAGTTAGCTATAATAATATCAAGTAATAAAACATTTAATGCGGGAACATCGACCTAACTATGCTGGGAATGACGTCATTGCTTCCTTTTACATCTAACCCACATAGTTACCACTGAAGAACAATCCGTCAACTCGCAAATTTGGGTGAGTTACATTTGAAGCTAGATGGCTATGGCTGGCATTTTTCCGAAAGAGCCGCTCGTGAACAATACAATGCAATGAACTGCAAGGCGGTACCTCACATAGATCCAGAGTTATAGCCTGCACAAGATGTGTTCCGTTTTTGACAAAATTCAAGACGGCGGCCAAACCACGTGACCTAGAAACATTTTTTTTGCATATTCGTGATCGTCATATCAGATAACATATATTTGGAAACTTTTCCCGTCCAAATCCGTTACTTGAAAATCCGACGATTTTGATTGGCCGATGGCGGCCATTTTGTTTAACGGAACAACTTTTCAAATAATAGTTTGAGAGGCCTTGATCCATTGATTGCGTGCGCCAAGTTTTGTGTGGATTGCCTCATTGGTTTTAGAGGAGAAGAGTTTGCAAGATTTTTCTGAAAACGAGGTAAATCCAAGATGGCCGCTGAACCCTGCGGCCAATCACAACCAATTTGTAATATGCAACAGATCTTCACATGTCTGATATGTGTGTGAAGTTTGAGCACGATTGACCGAATGGTTGCTGAGAAATAGCACCCACAAAATCATGGAGAATAATAATAATAATCCGAACAGTTATAAGAAATCTTCCGACAAAAAGTCGGAAGCCTAATAATACCAATAACAAAAGGTGACCAGCCATACTGGCTTGGCCCCCTAATAATAGAAACGGGTTAGAACGACCCAGAACAAATTTTACTGGCTGTTTCATCTGTCAGGGGCAACACTACGCAAAACACTGTCCAAACAGCCCACGGCAACAATTGAATCCCAGAGCACAGCAATTTGTCCCGAGGACGACAGGATATTCAAGTTACCACAGCTATGGTAGGACTACAGATCCACGTACAGAGACCAGGAATACTCCACAGCAGCCAAACTTCAGGGGATCGGCTCAATAGGCCGAGGGACGATCCCTCATCTCGATGGCCAACCCAAGGTTACTATGGAAACAGAAACAAGTATACCCCACAATATTCATGGAAAACCTCCCGATTCAATTAGACGAGAAATCCCTAAATATGATGGCGTATATATTAAAGGAGACCTGAACAGTACAAAGGTAACTTATACAGTGGATACGGGGGCCACACGAACTATAGTCTCTGATCGGATATTTTCTCAAATTCCCCATTCACAGCGCCCTAAGGTACACAAGTCAGTACGTGGTGTAATATCCTGTGCAGATGGAAGAGTACTAAATTACACAGGCAAAGGAACTTTTGATATTACTCTCGGGCCTCTAAGTCTAAAACGGGAATTGGTCATCGCAGATATAGAAGACGAAATTCTATTAGGAACAGATATTTTACAGAAAGGACCTGAAGGACCTGCAGATATAATTTTGAGCCAAGGGAAAATGATCCTAAATAACACAGTAATACCCCTCAAACAGATTCCGATACCAAAATTTAAAAAGGTACTGGCCGCAGATGATACCCAAATACCCGGAATGTGCGAGATGATAGTTGATGCAGTGGTTAACAAGTCCAATATAGAAGACGGAGAAACGGAGCTATTAATAGAAGGTTCTCCGGAGTTTACCGAAAAACACTCATTAGTGGTAGCCCCCTGTTTTGTCGATATCGGGAAAAGCCGAAATATCAAGGTCAGGGTATTCAACCCTTACAAGGAACCAAGGGTAATTAAACAAGAAACATGTCTCGGATATGCCGAACCGGTGGATTCAGACATTAAAATCCTCGTGGATAAGGAGAATGAAGCAGAAGATAACAACACTCATGCGGTTAGAAGAATTCAACTGATTCAACCCGAAACAGATGTCACACGACAAGCATTGGGTACACCCGATACCATTAGTAGATATAAAATGAGAGTTCCAGAACACCTGAAAGATTTATACATTGAGACAATACACCGACTGGAATCCACTAAACATGACGCCGTTGCTGAAATTTTAACAGAGTATGGAGATGTATTTTCAAAACATGAATTTGATATAGGATGTACGGACTTAATAGAACACTCCATCGAGACTGGAGATGCGAAGCCCATAAAACAGCCACCCAGAAGACTACCCATGGCTTTTGCTGGCGAGGATAAAAAGGCACTGGAAACACTACAGAAACAAGGGTCGATACGACCATCAACTTCCCCTTGGGCTTCACCCATCGTCTTGGTGAGGAAAAAATGTGGTACTGTACGCCCATGCATAGACTTTAGACGTCTAAACCAGGTAACAAAGAAAGATGCATTCCCGCTACCAAGAATCCAGGATTGTCTTGACGCAGTTGAAGGAGCAACTTGGTTTTCGACACTTGATCTGATCTCTGCCTATAATCAGGTGCCTATCAAAACAGAAGACCTCCCTAAAACAGCATTCGCAACTAAATATGGATTATTTGAGTGCACAAAAATGCCCTTTGGTCTTTGCAATTCACCAGCAACGTTCCAGAGATGTATCGAACTGGCTCTATCGGGATTGCAATGGATAACTTGTCTTCTCTACCTGGACGACGTCGTTATTTTTGGGCACACATTTGAACAGCACACACACAGACTTAAGGAAGTGCTAACAAAGATCAGACTAGCTAAACTAAAACTGAAGCCGACAAAATGCCATCTGATGAGAAGGGAAGTTGAATTTCTTGGACACGTTATCTCTGGAGATGGAATCCGCCCAAATAAGACTAACATAGAGAAGATTGTGACCTGGCCCACACCAAGAAATGTCACAGAAGTCCGGGGTATACTTGGTCTAGGAAGCTACTATCGTCGCTGGGTTAAAGACTTCTCAAAGATAGTGCATCCACTCACAGAATTAACAAAGAAAGACGTTCCTTTTAAATGGACTGCCAGCTGCGAAGAGGCATTCAACAGCTTGAAGAAGGCACTAACAGGTTCAGATATCATGGGTTATCCCAAAGATGGGTGCTGGTTCATCCTAGACACGGACGCATGTGATGTAAGCATAGGGGCAGTGCTCTCACAAATCCAAGATGGCAGAGAGCGTGTCATTGCATATGCAAGCCGTACCCTTAACAAAGCTGAACGGAACTACTGTGTAACGGACAAAGAGCTGGCAATGAAGTTCTTCGCAGAGTATTACCGCCATTACCTTTTGGGAAGGAAGTTTCTTATCAGGACAGACCACCAAGCATTAAAATGGCTGTTTAGCCTAAAGGAACCGAAAAATCGGATAGCCAGATGGATTGAGGTTCTATCAGAATTCAACTTCGAAATTGAGTATAGACCAGGAAAGCGCCACCAGAACGCTGACGCCTTATCCCGTTGTCCAAACCCTAGACTATGTAAATGTAACGAAGAGGAACCATTGAAGTGTGGACCCTGCCTGAAATGCCGCAAACGGACCTCGGATATGCAGAGTACTTCAGTGGACTTCGCACCACATGAACTACGAAGAGTAAACCCACAAGAAGCATCGGTGGTTGGACAGCAGTCAGTCGACACTGTAAACATGAACCCTGGTGGATTTTTCAGGAGAATGGTAAGCATCGTGCGCACGGAGACTTGGAAAGTGATAATATTGCTGCTGAGTTTTATTACCATGGATAACCACGTCACAGACGGATTCGACGAGGTAGGTCGATCAAGTGATGGGGTTGAGGTGAATAACCAACATCAACCAAGCTTCTCCAGCATAGATCAACCCAATGGAACCCGTGAAGATTATTCACACAGGAACATTAGGGCAAACCGAACTCCATGGATGCAGGGTTATGCTATGTCAACACTGAGGAAAAAGCAACTAGAGGACCCTGATATTGGACCAGTATTAAAGGCATTTGAGGATGGTCAACGACCCTCTGGACCAGACGTATGTGCATCGAGTCCAACCTCAAGACATTACTGGAACTCATGGGACAGCCTCACTATACAGGAAGGAGTACTTTTCCGAAACTTCCTACGCAAGGATGCCACTGGCAGTCACTGGCAATTTCTGGTTCCGAGAAGTATGAGAGACCTTGTCCTCAGTCAGATGCACGGGTCTATCCTTGCAGGTCACTTAGGTCGTAAAAAGACTATCGAGAAGGCTCTACAGAGATTTTACTGGTGGAAGCTCAGAGAGGATGTAGATAACTGGGTCCGTCGTTGCGACACCTGCGGAGCCAACAAAGCCCCAACAAAGTCACCCAGACCACCTCTTGGAGATATGAGAGTGGGAGCCCCTCTGGACAGGCTATCAACGGATATTCTAGGGCCTTTTCCAGAGACGGAACGAGGGAATAAGTACATCTTAGTTGCAACAGACCATTTTACCAATTGGGTGGAGATATTTCCAATACCGGACCAAACAGCAGAGACATGTGCGCAAGTCATTCTAAATGAAGTCATTAGTAGGTATGGCTGTCCTTTAGATTTGCACAGTGATCAAGGATCGAATTATACAAGCGATGTATTCACAGAACTTTGTAGGCTACTTGAGATTCGGAAGACTCGAACGACGCCTAGGCATCCACAATGTAACGGAAAAGTGGAACGTTTCAATCGCACACTAGTACGAATGATTCGGTCTTACATCAAGGATGATCAAGAAAGCTGGGATCTTTACTTAGGCTGTTTGGCAGCAGCATACAGAGCTACCCCTCATGATGGTACCGGCGTGACTCCAAATTTGCTGATGCTTGGTCGAGAAGTACGACTCCCAGCTGAGGTAATATTTGGTACTGTTGGTCCAGATGACCAAGAAAACTTGACCACATATGGGGAATACATTGACGAGCTTCGTGACAAGTTACAACACGCCCACGATATCACCCGCCAACGTCTCAAGATCGCCGCCAAGCGCCAAAAGAAAACTTACGATGGGAAAACATTAACACATATCTACACACCTGGTGACTATGTCTGGTATTATCACGAAAAACGAGAGAAAGGTATCAGCTCAAAACTAACACTCTCATACAGTGGACCTCATCTAATCATCAAGAAATTAAATGACCTGGATTATGTAATTCAAATGGACGAAGCAGGCAAAACCAGGGTTATACACCACAACAAACTCAAACCATATGAAGGGACATGCACATTGAAATGGGCAAAGAAAGCACTGGCAAACGCAAAACGCTTAAACAACTGACAACGGGGAATACAATACATCATGCAGTGAAGAAAAACAACAGAACAAAATCAAAACAAACAGAATGAACACTAGGACACAGGGTCCCGTGGCTGCAACACAAAATAAAATGAACACGAATAAAATAAAATACTTACCACTTACAATTGTTTACCATTGCTATTACAGAAACAGAATGTCCGAGAAGGCAATTAAGGCATATGGTAAGAGGGGAGCTGCCTATCGATGCGCCAAGTGTACATATGACGGGGACAAGCAGCAGATGACCCGCCACATCGTGACCAACCATACCCCCAGATCCAACGCCCCCTTCACATGCCAGCTATGTAATAAAATAGCCATGAAATCGGATGAGATGAAAAAAACACCTAGAGGACAAACACCCAAAACAAGCCACAGTGGAGGACGTAGGAGGGACAAGGATCCAGTTTGTGTTAAAGCCGAATGACGCTACTGCATGGACGAAGGACGAGTCAATAAAGATCTACGATGGGAGGACACTGACAGCCCCACCCAAAACGAAGGACCAGGCATCCACAAAGAAGCCCCTAAAGTCAGTCACCGTCCCAGCCCAGAAGCCAGCTTCAGATGGAGCCACTGCCCCACCGTTTGACATGGCCGCAGTCGAGGAGGTTTTGCGGGTATACCCCAGGATTCGGGACCAAGTAAACGGCATAATAGAACTCCAGAGGGCAGTGGACTCCATCACAGCTGAGGATGAAGACCACATCAACACCTTGGTCCTGGACACAAACCCACCCACCCACGACACGACCGTCCCTGTCTACCATCCGTCAAAACTCGGCCCACGAACAACCTCCCCGGCAAAAACATCGACGCCCAGCCAGGAGCCCTTTGAGATTCACGCCAGAGAGAGTGAGCTACAAGAACTCCTGCCAGACTATCATCCACTGCCTGCTGCTTCGACCCCAATGCCAACAGGAGAGGACGAATGGAGTTGTAGGACACCAGTCAGTCGTCAGGCGGAGGTCGTTCAACATACCTGTTCTGCACCTTGCGTGCCATTGGCATCGTTGGAGGCTATGCTTCAGAAAGTTGTCACTTCCAAGGAGTTGCAATCACCACCAGCACTTCACGGGGAACTCCAGGCCGTCGCCCAACAGCTGACTTCAACCAACATCAACTTTGGCCAGGTCGTCGGCATCCTGAATGCTAACAGTCGTAAGTCCTCCGAACTCAGTTCCAACATCAACGACCTGGTAAAATCAATCAACGGGCACACCACCGAGCTGACGAGGATGAACCGAGCAGCTTCGGTGATTACAGAAGCTGCCAACAGGATTGATGCTGGGCAGACTGAACAGCTATGTGTGTTGCGGTCACTCTACCAAGCCACTTTGGACACACAGGCCAGTCTGGCGGCTGCATTGAACCAACAGACAAATGTATTCCGCAGATTCATCAACATCCTTGAACAGAAACAGAAGCCATCTACACTAGATGTTTCCACCTCTTCATTCTCCTCTACATCAACAACATCCAGCTCATCAAAAACCAGAACACCACTTTACAAAACACCCAACGATCAGCCTGCAGCCACCTACATTGACATTGCGACAGAAGATACACAGGAACAAGGACACCACAATACCAACGAATCAGTCAAGACAACTTCTAAATCAGCGAAATCTTCATCTGCCAAACCGTCGACATCATCTTCATCTACACAAAAATCATCAGCTCCATCCACCAAACCAAGTTCGGAAAAAACACATCCTCGACAGCATCTACCAAGTCTTCCTCATCAAGCAAACCATCATCATCATCTTCCACCGCCAAACAGACCCAAACTGGTAAAATAGCCAAGCCACCTTCAACATCGACACCTTCAAAATCAGCGACATCAGATACCCCCATAGTGTTGGACAACACCACAGCCAGCAGCGGCCACGACCAGGACAGCAGCACAACCTCCAGAATCAGGTCAGAGATCAGTCGTTCCCGTCAGGATCGTCCACCACCACCCAAAGGTCGTTGGGAGAGGGCCCCATCGTTCAACCGCCCATTTCCCACCTTTTATCGACCAAGGAGCACATATTATCGGCCACCATGGATCAGGCAGCCAAAGCATGGAAAGCGGGCCAGAAGTCCGAGTCCAGAGCGTCGACGAACTCATGACCATGGCGAACCTACAAAATGTAGAAGAAGTGAACAGTAAAATAATAATAATGATAAATTGTGTTGTGTATAAGCAGGTTCGGAGCATTTTATGAACATTGGTACCATTTCAAGATGAACACTTACAGTTACTTATACTTTTGTAAATACTAATACCCGGATGGAAAAGTGACTGTTAAACTGCTGAATTTACCAATCGTTACATATATATATATATTTTGTTAAATGCCAAAGAAATGTTCGAAATGAGAATTGCTTTTAACGTTAAATTAATGTTGCTCGGGAGAGTCAACATTTAAGAGGGGAGTAGTGTGGCAATTGGATATTTTTTTTGTGGATATATGTACTATTTTCTCGTATTTACAATTGTTCGATTAAATGTTCATTGTTCCAGTTTCACATCGTCGCTGTTGTTGTAATTTGACAGTGCTTACTGCAACAGATTTCATTCGATTTAATGATAAATACGTACCTATACTTGTCGCCACTTACCATAAATTGCTAACTGATAGACCTAGTTATCCACCCTGTTGTCATATGGTTATAACTTTCTCTGATGTTTGATAAATTTACAGTTATGCACAATTTCTGGTCGGGAAATTCACACGCTGACTGCCATGTTGTTGGAAGATCGAAATCGAGGCTCTACTCATGAATCAACTTTCAGATGATTTTAGAGTACTTTTCGTGGATTATCATTAATTGTAAATGATTGAAATAATTATCTTTGATAAATGAGAATCTTATTCAGCTAAGATTGCGAACAATTAGTTCCAGTTTAGCGAGTAATGACGGTAAGCTCTACTGAGGTTTCCAGGATATGGAAGTGCACAGAACTCCGATAGGTGGCGCTGACGTTGCACGAGCGGGAAAGTATAAATTACGTTGACAGTGAGGAGTTCGTCACTTGGTTGCTACCGAGTCAGCTGCGCGGTCCAATACACCGTGAGCACAGCACAACTTATTTACCTACACAGGAAATCACCCCGAGGACCCATAATCACGGTACGGATGATGGGCTTGGTATAAGAGCCACTCCAAAGTGTAAACCCCGAGGCCACCCCGAGTTGTCACCCAGAGTTGGTACCCAGAGTTGACACCCCGAGTGTCACCCAGAGTTGACACCCCGAGTTAGCCCCGAGCTGATTTACCACATGCTGAGGAAGTTCTTTGAAGTCGTGATTGATGAACACTGGACAGGAACACACATTCAGTAGCTATAGGCTAGAATGTTCATGTCGAGTTTTCATGAATCATTGACACATTCAAATGTCATTAGACAGCCCGGAGATCTATACACCACGTTATAAAGCGCAGGGACAAGGACGGGACATAAGGAAATAAACAGATTCAATATACGACCCCGGCAAATAAAATAAACAATAACGTTATTTTGAATTGAGCTGAACAGGGTATTCTATATACAGAGCTACCGCCGACCAGGGGCGATCCAGTAATCATCGTTTATACCTACGGAGAACAGGAGTTATTCTTACCCAGGGGTTTAATGCCTGAGGGTTTGAAGATCTCACTTACTACCCGGTGGTATAATAATACAGGGGCGATCCAGTATCCATCGTTTATACCTACGGAGAACAGGAGTTATTCTTACCCAGGGGTTTAATGCCTGAGGGTTTGAAGATCTCACTTACTACCCGGTGGTATAATAATAATACAGGTGTGATCCAGTAAATCATCGTTTATACCTACGGAGAACAGGAGTTATTCTTACCCAGGGGTTTAATGCCTGAGGGTTTGAAGATCTCACTTACTACCCGGTGGTATATTTCCAGAACCGACCACGAATAGAATCCCTTAGTTGTATAAGCTCATTATTTTATTTTGTCATTTTCATACATTAGAAACACGCAAGTACGGGTCTGTCGTATATTGATCTCCAATAGATCCTGGACGAATTCAGCAAGCATTAAATAATTCGGATGCACAGAGGGGGGAATACAACTGACATACAAGTAAACATTCAAGCCTTCACATGGGAATACGTCAGAACAAATCACACATCCATCAGTAACAGACACACAGCGGAACAGAGTACATGATTTCCGCTTGAGGCACACAGACAGGCCAGTCCGAGTTGATGTGACACATGCCAGTCAGAGTTATTCCCCCTGATTGTCAAACACAGAAAACAGATTACATGACCACATTAACAGATACCCTCACGAGAGCTTTACCATATTTAACATTGAATTGGTTTATTGTCATATCCATGCAATACAAATTACCTCATGAAATAAAACATTGTTCCATTACATCACAGCATTATCACTTTATTCAACATAGGTATACAGAATTCCGGTTGAAAACCGGTGGTGTCAGAACTGATAATCAAAGGCGGCTAGTATAAAATATTAACCAGCCATCCTGACCGATCATCTGGGCGGTAATACAACGAAGTTGTTATTACTCACCAGTTGACCGTCACAATATATCATACGTCAAACTATACTAAATATAACACAATCATCAATACAAGGACATGCAAAGAAATTTAGAGTAGGAGAGATACACTTTTCTACCGTGAGTTATTGTCATGTATACACATATTCAATAGATCAGCATATGAGTATAAAGGGGGTGAGACGGAATGGGAATTGTAACGATTTCGGGAAAGTCAGCCAGCATGGAGTATGGTGGAAAACCGATCCATGCGATAGTCGTACTATCACTGGTTGACTTTTAAGGCGGGAAAAAAGGTTTACCCACACATATAACAATAAATCAATCTCTCTGACCCTTCGCCAACCCGTAACGGGGCAAAGCTATTACGATAAAGATAGAACTAGCCAAGCTTCAATGAATCCATATGGCTTCTTTTGTTCTTTATATGATGCGGGTATTTGTGTAATCAGAAATCCTACAGCCGTTACAGAAGAAAGATTTGTGTGAGCATGCCCCTGTGAACTCAAGCGATATTTGTCGAACATTTCCATCACTTTTCAATCCTGGGTTATATCTGTGTTGACCTTGCGAGAGTGGGGGGTGGGGGGTCCAGTCGGATATAGAAACTCATGCGCGGAGTGGGGCCACCAAAGTGCGTCATGGCCAGGACGTAGAGGTCAACCTTCGCTATCGAGGAAATCTTTTTCTTTTGATTCTATGACACTCAGGAATTTATATAGACATCTACCTAGATTTTTTTACTATACTTCTCCCGTTGTTTCTTTAACACAGCGTTTTTATTTAACACCACCTTTTTATAGTGTTTTTTCTTAATATTGCATTTAGCAATATATATTTCTTTTATTTTTTGGGTAAATTTCTTTTTAAATCATTTTATTTCAACTTAATGCACTGATACTGGCATAATCCTAAAAGATTGCATGCGTCACCTAAATTCAAAATTGAATGAATTGATGAGGGAAGGGTGGGGGTACATTATCGGTTATTGGCTCTTCGTGTGTTATTTAATATTCATGTTCCTTGTAAATACTGACTATACCTCGAGCTGATGTAACTATATATATATATTATACAATTCTCAAGTCACTGACCATGTGGGATGTGTAGAAGTTCTGTAAAAGGTGTTCTGTCAATAAAAAGCCCTCTATCCCAAGGGATTACGGCTGACTGCTGGAGGTTGTATTGGAGTCTTCTCTTTTCTATTTTCTGTACTTATGCCAGCCAGTGTGGTCGTAGGAGCATTCAATCTGTGTCGGCCCCACGCCCGTTATTCTCCTTGTAATGATCTCAATCAATAAAAGGAACTTATGACAAAAGCTGATTAAGTGAATAAGTAGGATTTTAGCGTCGTCGAACCAGTCACATTATACTGACATCGAGTCAGTCCGTCCTTGATCTAACCTCTTACTACTGAGTGCCAAGCGAGAAAGACAACTTCCATTTTTATCTCGCCTTACGATGTAAAGGCATTAAGGTGCAGGAATGGTTATTATTGTCTCGCATGCTATTTAGCAGATCTGCTACTTCGCAAATAATTTCTAAAATCAGTGATATTTAGAAAGGGGTGTGCTACTTTGAAGATAATTTCTAGGATTACTGCTAGTTAGCACTTTGACTTGCCTGTTCCCAAAGGAAATATATTGTATAATTAGCACAAATGCTAAATATTGAATATTTTTTCTAAATTGCAGCCAGAAGAAATATTCAATATTTATGATAACTCGCAAACGCAAATTGTCGGACTGCCTCTCCCGAAAGAAAATATATTGTATAATTAGCACAAATGCTAAATATTGAATATTTCTTCTAAATTGCAGCCATGATAACTATTGAATATCTCTTCTAAATCGCAGCTCCAAATTGTTCGACTGCCTCTCCTTAAAGAAAATATATTGTATAATTAGCACAAATGCTACATAGTTTCAAACTTGCATGGGCTGGTGAATAAGGAGGTTTAAGGCAGTCCCAAATACACATTCTTTGCTGGTCTGTGCAAATCCTCTGACAATAACAGGGATTATTCTATCGTTCTTCCTGGTTAAACAAAGCGCATGCGCTGGTATATAAGGATTTTTAAGACAGTCGCAAGTACATTTTCATTTGTGGTCTGTGCTACTCCACTCAGACAATAACAGATTATTCTATCGTTCTTCCTGGTTAAACAAAGCGCATGCGCTGGTATATAAGGATTTTTAAGACAGTCGCAAGTACATTTTCATTTGTGGTCTGTGCTACTCCACTCAGACAATAACAGATTATTCTATCGTTCTTCCTGGTTAAACAACGCGCATGTGTTGGTATATAGGCTGTTTAAGACAGTCCCAGGTAAAGCTTGATTGGTGCCTACAGAACGGCCAATACAAAGGCAACCTCACTGATGCAGACAGCTGACATGCATTCAGACTTACTGGCACAACAAACCAATCCTTCAACGATGACCGAAGGTGTTTCGGAGGCAATCGGTCCCCTTCAATGTAATTTCGAAAGAAACAAAACGCCAAAAACAACATCTTTCTTTGGTCCTTGATTGCAACAATCAAATTATATTCTAATTAGATGATATTATAAAGGTGCTCAATATTGAATATATTGTCTTCTCTCCGAAAAGAATCTTGTGGATATTTAACTGCGAATCTCTTAAAAAGTGCTAAATATTGAATATATTGTATTTTCCTAGACGCCAGCTACATATTTAAGTGCGAAACTTTTCTAATTAGATGATACTATAAAGGTGCTAAATATTGAATATATTTTCTCTCTCGGACGCCAGCTAGATATTTAACTGCGAACCTCTTATAATTAGATGATATTATCAAAGTACTAAATGTTCAATATATTGTCTGTTCTCAGACGCCAGCTACATATTTAAGTGCGAATCTATTCTAATTAGATAATATTATAAGGGTGCTAAATATTGAATATATTGTCCTTTCTCCGACACGGTGTTACAGATATTTTAATGCGAATATCTTCTAATTAGACTAGATTATAAAAGTGCTAAATATTGAATATATTGTCTTTCTTCAAACCCCAGAGAGATATTTAACTGCGAATCTCTTCTAATTAGATGATATTATCAAAGTGCTAAATATTGAATATAATATCTCTTCGCAGATGCCAGATACATATTTAAGTGCGAATCTTTGTAATTATATGATATTATAAAGATGCTAAATATTGAATATATTGTCTTTCTTCAAACCCCAGAGAGATATTTAACTGCGAATCTCTTCTAATTAGATGATATTATCAAAGTGCTAAATATTGAATATAATATCTCTTCGCAGACGCCAGATACATATTTAAGTGCGCGATATTATAAAGATGCTAAATATTGAATATATTGTAATTATATGATGCGAATTATAAAGAGTGCTAAATATTGAATATATTGTCTTTCTTCAAACCCCAGATGCATATTTAACTGCGAATCTCTTCTAATTAGATGATATTATCAAAGTGCTAAATATTGAATATAATATCTCTTCGCAGACGCCAGCTACATATTTAAGTGCGAATCTTTGTAATTATATGATATTATAAAGATGCTAAATATTGAATATATTGTCTTTCTTCAAACCCCAGATGCATATTTAACTGCGAATCTCTTCTAATTAGATGATATTATCAAAGTGCTAAATATTCAATATATTGTCTGTTCTCAAACGTCACCTACATATTTAAATGCGAATATATTCTAATTAGATGATATTATAAAGGTGCTAAATATTGAATATATTGTCCTTTCTCCGACACAGTGGTACAGATATTTTAATGCAAATCTCTTCTAATTAGAGTAGATTATAAAAGTGCTAAATATTGAATATATTGTCTTTTCTCCGAAAAGGCTCTTGCCAAAATTTAACTGCGACTCTCTTCTATTTAGTATAGATTATAAAAGTGCTAAATATTGAATATATTGTCTTTTCCCAGACGCCAGCTACATATGTAATTGCGAATCTTTTCTAATTAGATGATATTATAAAGGTGCTAAATATTAAATATATTGTCTTTCTCGGACGCCAGCTAGATATTTAACTGCGAATCTCTTCTAATTAGATTATATTATCAAAGTGCTTAATATTCAATATATTGTCTGTTCTCAGACGACAGCTACATATTTATGTGCGAATCTATTCTAATTAGATAATATTATAAAGGTGCTAAATATTGAATATATTGTCCTTTCTCCGACACGGTGTTACAGATATTTTATTGCGAATCTCTTCTAATTAGAGTAGATTATAAAAGTGCTAGATATTGAATATATTGTCTTTTCTCCGAAAAGGCTCTTGTGGAAATTTAACTGCGAATCTCTTCTATTTAGTATAGATTATAAAATTGCTAAATATTGAATATATTGTCTTTTCCCAGACGCCAGCTACATATGTAAGTTCGAATCTGTTCTAATTAGATGATATTATAAAGGTGCTAAATATTGAATATATTGTCTTTCTAGGACGCCAGCTAGATATTTAACTGCGAATCTCTTCTAATTAGATTATATTATCAAAGTGCTAAATATTCAATATATTGTCTGTTCTCAGACGACAGCTACATATTTATATGCGAATCTATTCTAATTAGATAATATTATGAAGGTGCTAAATATTGAATATATTGTCCTTTCTCTGACACGGTGTTACAGATATTTTATTGCGAATATATTCTAATTAGACTAGATTATAAAAGTGCTAAATGCTATAACTCACTTTTCTGCCTACTAAAGAGTTTAGCAAAACTATCTGCACAATATTGCCAAGTATGCTATTTAGCACCATGTTAAAGCATAGGAAATTTGAAAAGTATCTAAAAAAAGCCAATCCTGCATCTAACTCTGTAAAGGGGAGATATTGTGAGCGGGAAAGATATGGTTGGCCATCCCTGCCACAATTCGTCATTTACAGGATGCCTGTAAATAATATATACCATGGTAGAAAATGCCAAGCCTGCCATAATTCGTATCTACAGGATGCCTGTAATCATTTTGTACCATGGTATAAAATGCCAAGCCTGCCATAATTCGTATTTACAGGGTGCCTGTAAATAATATATACCATGGTATAAAAGGCCAAGCCTGCCATAATTCGTATTTACATGATGCCTGTAATTATTTGGACCATGGTATAAAATCGCCAAGCCTGCCATAATTCGTATTCACAGGATGCCTGTAATTCATTTAGCCGTAAGTCGTAAATTTACGCCTTCTTATTATTTCCACCAATGATATGCGCTTTTACAAATTTGGTGCCGGGTTTTACGCAACCTTCAAACAGGGTGATCTCCCCTTCTGCCAGTCGATCGACCCTGCCCTCAGTAAATTATACAGGGCGAAAAAACGCCCTGGCAGTCTCCACACAGTGAGTCTTCACCAAGCAGGCTTGGCATTTTATACCAGGGTATATATTATTTACAGGTATCCTGTAAATACGAATTGTGGCAGGCTTGGCGATTTTATACCATGGTACAAAATAATTACAGGCACCCTGTAAATACGAATTATGGCAGGCTTGGAATTTTATACCATGGTACAAAATAATTACAGGCATCCTGTAAATACGAATTATGGCAGGCTTGGCATTTTATACCATAGTATATATTATTTACAGGCATCCTGTAAATGACGAATTGTGGCAGAGATGGCCAACCATAGAAAGAGGATGTCATCGTCGGTGTCAGTGTCACCGGCCTGGAAATGATGACGTTTTTTATTTAGCAAATTCAAAAAAAAAAAGAAGAAAAAAAATTAAAAAGAATATGGGGGTGGTTCTTTCACCTGGAGGTACTACCCCTGGGGATTCTATGGGTGCTCCAATGTTAAAATCCCTATGATAGAGTTTTTCGTTTAGGTGAAGTGCACATGTACATCTGTACATAAAAAAGTTTGCTGCAGTTGTCAGTTGTCATTGGATGATTATGAAACTTGGTACACATGTTTCTTATGATTAGAGGATGTACATGTGCTATTTTTTAGATGAAATGTAAATTTTTGTCCAAATTATGGCAAATAATGGAGTTTTTGGTTTAGCAGAATTGTACATGTAGGCCTATACATGTACACATGTACATAGAAAATTTCTGCAGTTGTCAGCTGTCAGTGGATGATTACGAAACTAGGTACACATGTTTCTTATGATTAAATGATGTATCTGTGCTAATTATGAGATGAAATATTAATTTGTGTCCAAATTATGAGATTTTGGACTTAGTAATTTGCCAATTATAAGGTTTTTTGTTCGACAAAAATGTACTGAAAAGTTGTCTGAATTTGTCAGGTTTCATTGGATGAAACTTGGTACACATATTTCATATGATTAGAGGTTGTCCCTGGGCTATTTAGGAGATGAAATATTAATTGTTGTTCAAATTTTGAGGATTTCGTCTTAGTAATCTGCCAATGATAATGTACATACATGTACACATGTACATGGAAAGTTTGCTGAATCTGTCAGCTTTCATTGGATGAGTTTGACACTTGCTACACAAGTTCAATGTGATTCGAGGATGTGCATGTGCTATTTAAGAAATATGACATTAAATATCAATTTTTGTCCTAATTATCGCACTTTAGACTTTGTACCTTTCCATTAATCAGATTTTTGCTGGGCAAACAATTACATGTACCCCTTGTACACGAAAAGTTTGCTCTACATATATCTGTTTCCAATACTGCTGCAGCTTCATCGGGAGACCCCGCAAGACGAGATGTTGGGGTTCTCAGAACGCTTGTTTAAATCTTTGGTATGGCTCGGCGACCCGAGATCAAATCTGGGGCCTACCACTTGCAAGGCGAGCTCACTACCACAAGGCCAGAGCAGTGCGGTTCTTATATGGTTGCAGGAGCAAAGGGCTGGATCTCCATGAACAATTAAATGTATACGAAGTTTATATTCTCTAACTCCTTTATAGAGGTGGATTGGCCAAGTCAAGTAAATGTGTTTCTGCAAAGACAGAGATTTGAATTCATTCATCAAGTCCAGCTTAATCGCAATACAACATGTGGTTCGGTTAACGTAACTCATTAAGGCCTAACAATCTATAATAACAGTATGGCAGACAATCGTCTCATCATCTGCTGTAAATTGCACGAACTTACCGGCACCCTTCGTCCAAGAACACCAAGGCACGCCATGACAATTCTCCGACTCAAGATCCACCTTTTACATATGTTCTCCAAATGTGTTCACTTTCGTCTGACTTGAGTATGTGGTATGTTATATATTCCCACTTTGAAAAGAAAACAAATGGATGTCTCTCTTTTGCACAGAAGGGTTATTAAGACCGCCTTGTGTATACCAGGTGATGTGGAGAGCGAGATGCAAGGTGGGCGTCTCAAGAGAATGACTGCCGATAGCCTGAGGTATTTCTAAACAGGCCTACATGTACATGTAGATCAATATGTTAGCATAAATACATTTTAAATTGATTTTATATAGCTTGAGGGCAATTACACATATGGACTATTATACATGTACATAGTATCTATACATGTATATATCAAGTGACCTCATCCTCCATAATGCAGGTCTGCATACTCTGTACGTCTGTACCAGGCCCTGCAGGCAGATTAGGGCTGTACAGTTATTACTGGAAATGTCAGTTTAAAATAACAGCCACCGATGACCACTTTCCTGCCCAAGAAACTTAATAAGATCATTTTATGCCTGCTTTATCGATGCTATAAATTTCGTGGGAATATGGTGTCTCGAATACGGGTATATATTAATGGACGATGACTGGCTATCGATTGTCCGAGCCGAATTATATCGTCAAGCCCGTCGTCCTCACCAGGCGTCATCGCAAATCTAAAGAATCGCATCATGACAATATATAGTCAAGTAAAATGCCTGATTTTATTATCAGCGTCATGTTGTACGATTCAAGGAGATTCACTGATGAAAATAAAACCTCATAAAACAACCCAGATATTTACATCCACACATCCCCAAGTCCCACTGTCAAAATGTATGGTTCATCCGGTTTCGCGATACACCAAACATAGCTGCCAGAAACATTTACTTGCATTCCAAATGCAGCAGAGAAAACCCGAGTCAAGAAATGTAAGCATCTCCACCATCTTGCACTGTTATAAATCACACCGTAAATTCACAGTTAAATGTACTGGCAGTAAAATGTGCCAGTACATTCAACTGTAAAATTACGTTGCACCCTATTTTACAATTACCCCTTTTTAGTAGGCTCTGAACTGTAAAATGTTGCACCGTATTTTATAATCACCGTTTATTGACGGGCATTTAGTTTGCCCTGTAATTTACAAGTTCCGTTTTTTTAACATTCTTTAAACTATACAATTACGTGGCACCCTTGTTTACAATTATCGGTTCCGCGGCAACGTAGGTCACTGGAAGGCCGGAATGACCATTGCTCTTTCGCGTATTTCAGCTCTTCGTGTTTACAAACGAGATCATCACAAGTTTCGTAAATAATCACGAACGAATCTGTACGGTGGCTCATAAGTGACATTGATATTTTTTTAATTTTGTATTTTTTTTTTTTTGCATTATCACCTAGGTGGAAATTATTTTCACCTGGGTGATAATATTATCACCTGGGTGGAAATTATTCTCACCTGGGTGGAAATTATTTTCACCTGGGTGGATATTATTATCACCTGGGTGGAAATTATTTTCACCTGGGTGATATTATTATCACCCAGGTGAAAAGAATTTCCACCCAGGTGATAATGCAAAAAAAAAAAATACAAAATTAAAAAAATATCAATGTCACTTATGAGCCACTGTAGATTACAACCATAAAATTGCAAACAGCGCGACAATATCACGGACATGTCGCCTTGATTACAGCAAAGACACTTGTCAGCAAAGATACAGCAAAGATACTTGTCATTGAAAGATCTTCAACGAGGTCCAATTACAGATCAAAGAGTAACAGAATTATTATCGCAGTCTTGGAAAGGACGACTAGATAAACATCTTCAGTATCTCCACACACAAAACAGTCAAGTAAGAAGTCTCAATCCAGGACAGTATCTAATAACCATGACATCCAATGGCGCACAGAAGAAACATCAAGTTGCTAGTAATGAGAAACACAAACAAGGCAGATGAGAAAAAATAAAAAATAAATCGGGGCGGGCGGTGATGGGAATCAAGGCATATTTTATGGAGCCTAATGGGCCATACAGTAGTAAAAAAAGGATACTAGCCCTATGAACCTGGAGAAACGGTACGCTACGTTTCTGACACAACGAGACAATACCTTGCTGTTTGTATTATTAAACATTGTGACAAGGTTATCGCGGCATTTGGCGATGATAACTGGCGTTTCACATAGAATGGCAACCAGAAGACGAACGGACAATGGTCACAAAGAGTCCGGGCACAGTCATTACATTCAAAATGACAACCATTATCACTCGATTGAGAGAAATTTTTAGTCGATTAGCCTCGATTTCCCAAGGATTTTGCTTAGATAGGACAATTGCGTTGGCAGGAAGAGGACATTTTCATTTGATTCCCCCAAAAATATGGTCGGACCTCTCCGAAAATATGGTCGGACCTCTCCGAAAATATGGTCGGACCTCTCCGAAAATATTCAGGCCCGATATACATGTATATTGTTTGATTGCAGATAATCAACACAGCCTGATATATTGCATCTTCACATTTGAAGTTAAACACTTCACTAACGTTCCGTCATTTACCTTGACCAAATATGAACAGGGGTAAATAGTTCAAATCGGGAAACGCATGTGATATCATATAGCCAATCAATATAAGAGCTTGCCAACACCTTGCGTCGAGGATTTTCTTTGATGTCTGCCCGTGTGATTTCCAATATGGCGAGTGGCGGTTGTGTTGATGTTAATTTCTTTCGAATAGCCAATCAAATTTGAATTTTAAAGAGGTGATATATTGCACTTCTCTTAATATGGACCACGGAATATTTATAGAGCTATGACATCACCATACCCGTATTCTGATCAGATAATGTGTTATGTACGTTCAACCAAGGAAACACGTGTAGTGTTTGACTTGGATATGCGAAGGTGATATATTGATGCTTTTTGATTTGGGTAAACCATACATTTTCTTTTCGCCTGTACCTTGGTTTATCTCGAAACTGAAGCCGGACGTTCGCGAACGCCCGTTAACCTGGTCTCCAAACATCAAATATTCGTCAGACTGTGCAACGCCGAGTTTTGTTGAGCTTCGTTGGGAAGTCACAGGCTTTAAGAATTGGAGCTATTTCGCTAGAATCCGCTATTTTTTCTCGAAATATTCGCAGATTGTTCCTCCCGTGTGCTTAGAGATTTAATGTTTTAGGCGATAAGCAAATGTGAGTGAGTGAATATGATTCAACGTCGTTTTCAACTATACTTCAGTCATATCAGGACGTTTGGGTCTTATTCCTTTTCACACCCAGGAACCTCATTGGGGTCCTATTCCTTTTTACACCAGGGAACCCCACGGGCGGGGATAAGCAAGAGACAGCTTTGTGGGGTTCACTTAGCCTAACTCTGACCGTCTGACCAGGATATATTACGACAAACACCGTATCTAATTGCTTCAATAATATATGTTTCAGCCACTTTATTTATAGTCCTACAGAGCGGGGTCCGGGAGCAGAAGTACCACATTTTTTATCCTACCTTAAATTGACCGCTGAGGAGTGAGGTTCATATAACCGATGTTGACATGCTCAAATGTGTGTACGAGCAGTACTGGACAACATTTTCCAAGATGGTGGCCGTCCCATAATCAGAATTCTACTTTTGTTTAACTATGGCTCATCGATTGACCATTCTTGTGTGGGAACTTGTGTTTTTGTACCAAAATGACGGATGATGCTCTGTTTCAGATCCATAAATAAGCAAATATAAGACAATTTTGCTATCAAACTATTCGTTTTGCTGGTCATTCAGTGGTACCATGAATTTGTCGCAAAATTCCATGTCATGAGTATGGTACAGCCATGGTATATGGTAATAAAACCTTGGTACACCACAGTTAAACCAATGGTGACCCGCCACAATTTGCCGAAGTACCTTGGCACATCAGTGTATCACACAGTACACCATTGTTCAACCATTACAAATCCATTGTACAGCTTCGTACAATTGTCTCAATTTACCATGGTACGATCCACGACATTTTTCCGGTACAATGACAACTGTTTTAATAGTTGAACTTCGTAAGTAAATGTATAGTCCTATACCATGGAATCGCTGATGTGAAATCATTATTATTCACAGAATATCTTAGAATCAATTTGAATTTCCGAACAATTCACAGGAGAGAGGCATACATAAAGATATTTTGTTTTTTCTTGAATTCAACGATGAGAGACCAGATATAGGAATCACGTTGGATGCGAATCAAATCGGCTAAGAAGAAGAATTATCAAATAAATGACCAGGGCGTCAAACTTAATCTAATCTGAAGGAATTATACAAGCACCCAGCAACACTATACAACGGATCTCCCAAAAAATTCCCCATATTAAGCTTGAATGCCTATATCATCTATGAAGTGATGGTAAATTTTTGAAGAACAACAATGAACGTGTGACGTAGAAGCCCTTAACATCGCACGAGCACTAAGATGCGATGCAATGATGTTGAGGGCCTCTACAGTGCGATCTTGAATGTATTCGCTTGAAAACCATACAAATTTTATCTACATATGCTAATATTTACAGGTGCCTTTAAACTTCTGCAAGTTATATCCACCTTACATTCAGTGGTGATGTTAAATAATTTCAAATCAAGATTTTCGTGTAGTGCGAGGACAAAGATTTGAATTCATTCACCGAGTCAAGCTGAATCACAATACAACATGTGGTTTCTTAACCCGTACGACTAGCTTAACTCATTAAGGTCTAACTATCCATAATAACAGTATGGCAGACAATCTTTACACAATTTGCGGTAAATTGCACGAACTTACCGGCACCCTTCGTCCAAGAACCCCAAGGCACGCCATGACAATTCTTCGACTAATGATCCAGCTATTACAATGTTTTCCAAATGTGTTCACGTTCGTCTGACGTGATTGTGTGGTATGTTATATATTCAATCTGCACATAATATATTATAAAGGCCGCTGAATACTAGGTTTAGATCGTTGCTGTGTCGTCTGTACACAGTATTTACTCGTGTCGATACATGTATAGATCAAGTGGCAAGGGCGGATTCAGCGAAAATTCATAGAGGGGTTGAGTATCACAGCCCATCAGGTGAGAGTCGAGGGGCCGCCTAGGCCCCTGAAGCTCCGGGGTCCTAGATCGCCGGGGATGCGTTTTAAGATGTTCCCGGAAATAAATCTGAACATAATGTATGCGGATTTATGGTTCCAATTTCACGCTTGTTTCGCATTTATAAGCACACATCGATATTGCAAAAATCGCACCCCATGCCTGAATCCATTTGGCTGTCTAGTTATATTTAACACATAAAAAAACAATGACTCTTCCGTCGTGGAACAGAAACAAATACGCGTGCCGATACGATTCATTTACACAAAGCTAAAATAAGGAAATCCTCACAGCCCAACAGGCGACGGTCCAGGAGCCGCCTAGGCCCCCGAAGCTCGGAGGTCCTAGATCGCCGGAGATGCGTTTTAAGAGTATTCCCGGAAATAAATCTGAACATAATGTATGCAGATTTGTGGTTCCATTTTCACAACTGTTTCGCAATTATAATGCACGCATCGATATTGAAAAAAATCACACCTCATGCCTCAACCCATTTGACTTTCTAGTTATATTTAAGACCTACAAAACAATGACCTTTACGTCATGGAACATCAGAAACCAATATGATACCGATTCATTTACACAAAGCTAAAATAAACGAATCCTCACAGCCCAACAGGTGAGGGTCCAGGGGCCGCCTATGTCTTAGGTCGACGGAGATGCATTCTACGCCTTTTCCTGGAAATAAATCTGAATAAAATATATCGATTTATTGTTCTATTTCACGTTTGTTTTGCATAAGTAGGCATCGATATTGAAAAATATGCATGGCCCCATTTGATTTTCTGGTCTAACACATAGGAAACAGACCGATAACACACCACGACACATGGTGCACTCGCGGCGATAATATCTGATTTTAAATACATATTGGTACAACTGATGTAGTACGCTCACTAGCCACATGAATAGACGATGGTCTGCTTAATATATAGATACTCTTAATACATAATCCACATTCGTTTATTTTACATATCATTTTAAGACATTATTTCTACGTGGAATGCCAGGATTCGCTGATCCCTCAAAAATGGGAGAGCACCCTCCTGTCCCCCCCCCCTCCCCCCCACGCCCATCAGGTAGATCCGCCCTAGCGTGATCTCGTCCCCTATAATGCAGGTGCCGATTTCATGAAACCTCACTTGAGGCAAGTTTCGCACTTAAAAGTTGAAGTGCACTTGAAAACCTCCCTTGACTTGAGTTTTCGCTTTTCATGAAAGTTCACTTGAACCCGAAATCGCACTTGAGTTCAAGTGTGGTCGGACCTCCCTGGAAAACCGCACTTGAAAAAAAAACGTACTTGAAATGACCAATACGAAGGGAGATGATGTCGAAAAATACGGTTTTTTCATGTACCCATGCATCATAATGCACGTACGGGCATTGTTCTTCATCTCATAGATCCAAAAATGGCACAGACATATTTATTTGACGCCTGAAATTCTACCGATTGACTCCTACGCATAAAGTATTTTGAGCATACACTTGATTCTGCGGGGTTACTATTTATTACCAAACCGCGCAAAAGAGTTCCAAAAAGGTCACTTCAAACGTCACTTGACCAAGTGCGGACAAAAACGTTTGGTGAAACACAACTTGAGATTTGTTTGAAGTGCAATTGGTCAAGTGCGAAAATTGCCCTTGGAAAACTCAAATCAAGTGAGGTTTCATAAAATCGACCCCAGGTCTATGGCCGATTTCATGAAGCCTCACTTGAGACAATTGTCACACTTGAAAATCTCCCTTGACTTGAGTTTTTGCTTTTCATGAAAGTTCACTTGAACCTGAAATCGCACTTGAGTTCAAGTGTGGTATGACCTCCCTTGAAAACCACACTTGAAATGAAAACGTACTTGAAATGATCAATACGACGGGAGATAGTGTCGAAAAATGAGTTTTATTCCTCTGCCCATGTATCATAATACACGTAGGGGCATTGTTCTTCATCTCATAGGGTCAAACATGGCACAGACATATTTATTTGACACCTAAAATTCTACCGATCGGCTCCGGCGCATCAAGTATTTTGAGCATGCACTTGATTCTGCGGGGATACTATTTATTACCAAATCGCACAAAAGAGTTCCAAAAAGGTTACTTCAAACATCACTTGACCAAGTGCGACCAAAAACGTTTGGTGAAACACAACTTGAGATTTTTTTTAAAGTGCACTTGAAATCGCCCTTGAAAAAGTCAAGTCAAGTGAGGTTTCATGAAATCGGCCCCCAGTATACACCGTACCTCCGTACGAGACCCTGCAGGCAGATTGATGCTGTACAGTTATTACTGGAACTGTCAGTTTAACATAACAGCCACCGATGACCACTTTCCTGCCCAAGAAACTTTGTGGAATATATTTTATGCCTGCTTTATTGGTGCTGTAAAATTCGTGCGAATATGGTGTCTCGAATACGGATATATAATAATGGATGATGGTTGGCTACTGATTGTCCGATCCGAATCTTTGTATCGTCAAGCTCGTCGTTCTCATCAGGCGTCATCGCAAATCTATAGATCGCATCAGGACCGTATCATGTGCATGTCTGCAAGAAATGTGCAACCTAGGCAGATATAGCTGAACTGGTCCTGAAGACTTGCTGGTGATGGTTCACATATTGGTCTCTGATGTTCAGCATTCTCGTGACATCAGATTGCAAACTTCCTAGAGTCATACAACACCCTAAAGTCCAACAGCTAATGCACTTTTAATTGTACGTCGGAGGTCAAAAGGTTTATGCATGTTTTGTAAATCCGAATTTTGTGCTGATTCTGAAAATGAGCGTCTTGGTGGTCAAGGCTGTTGCATTTTGGATGAAAAACGCGATTTTTCGATTTTTTTTGACCAAATTTTCAACGATAAATTTATATTTGGTAAATGTATAATTACCAAATATTTAATTGCACCTCAATATTTGGTTCCAAAATGAAGGTGCTGAACTGGTTCAAGCTTTCTCAAGTGTATGCTATTGATTACAGTGGTCTCACGCGATTATCCCATCCAAAATGAGGTTAAAATTGCTCAAATCTATCAATCATATCGCTAGAATTATCTCGCTGGTATATTTATTTCAACGGGTAGGTTATTGTCGTGCATCCAGAAAGCTGGCGACAGTCATTGGGCATTCAGTATTACCAATGGCCATGGTCACCGGTCTCTCGTGACGAAATTTGCCCTAAAGTTACCCTAATCCCATTTTCGGCAGAATCGAGAAAATGTGTTTGTCTTTTTGCAAAGACCACAATTTGGCCCCACTATCTGGTTGATCTTCGCGAATATAGAGCTGAAAACTTCAACAACCCGTATTTAGGCCATGCTGTATCAAACGATGCAATCTCTATCTCACTGACCGTCATACTGACGTCACGTTAACGTGATGAACTCCAAACGGCATTCTCGGATTGTTTCATTCATCTGTATTTTTTTTGTACTTTTTTTTGTACTGATATATTTAACTCAATACAACTGTTTCTGTTGAAATGTAATAACTGGATGTCCTTTGTATTAGAAAAAAATGAGCAACGCTTCTTCGCAAAAGGAAGACTGAAAGCTTTGAGACAGACATAGATTATGTATATCATTGATTTATGAAGTCAATAAAAGTACCATATTTGCGATTAACATGTCCAATTATTGGCTTTGCATCACATTTTGGCTTCTTGGTGCAGGGGCATAATTCTTTGAGTAGTTTTTGTTTGTAAATTATTGGCAACATGCATTTTCTTATAGATTCAAGCTTCCCGATCACGAAAATTCTTAACTAGGTGCCAAGGTTTCGTTCCTGGGTTTGAAGTAAGTTGGTTTAACCCTCTCTGGCCTCGTTGATAGAGGGAATGGAAATTTAGCGCTCTTTTAAAATTTTATCACCAGAATGACTGAAAATCGAGAGGCAAGACTTTCCAAGGTTTCAGAATATTATATTGGGTTAATTGTGATCCTATTTCCGAAATTCTAGTGATTAACAGTCATGCTTTAATTCAAAATGGCTCTTTTCCAGGTTGGTAATCTAAAAGACATTATTCTTAGTTCAGTGTGCAGATTTGTTAACACCAAGGGGTCTCACATCAGAGCATATGGCCTTACGCAGGTTTTGAATATATTTGCGTGCAGAGCCTATGATCTTAATACGCATATTTTGAATATATTCGCATAATTTTCAGCTCAAAATTTGATGGTCTAATTCAAAATGCGGACATGGGAGGTCATCTGAAAATCATACTTATCCAGGTTTTCGAATAGTTCGAGGCATTTTTCCTAGCTTCAATGTACCCATTTTTCAAAAAAAAATGGGGGTCTTTAAGCATAGCATAACATCTTATTCGCATTTTAAATCTATTTACATATCCCTAAGATCAAGACTTGATGGTTAAATTCAAAATGGCGTTCATATTGAGTCATCTGAAACCATAGATTTTCATGCTGCTCGTATAAGGGATTAAGACAATAAGGCAATATTCTTAGTTCATTGTGCACATTTATCAAAAGTGAGAGATATGTAAGCATAGTCTGACAGCTTACGCCTATTTTGAATTATTTACATGCCTCTAAGATCAAGATTTGACGTCAAATTCAAAATGGCGGCCATATGGGGTCATCCGAAAATCATGTATTTTTCTTGTCACTCGTTTTGTTCAAGGCATTATTCTTAGCTCACTGTGCAAATGTTTCCAAAGCGAGAGATATTTGTAACTTATTTTACTTTGCGCCAAGATTAAAGATATGATGAAAAAATTCAAAATGACGGTCATATGGGTTCCTCTGAAAATCATACTTTTTATCTTGCCCGTATAGTTGTAGTCACTATTCTTAGATCATTGCGTTAATATATCAGAACAGATAGATCTCTAACCTATTTCGCCCATTTTGAATCTATTCATATATCCCTAAGATTTGATGATCAAATTCAAAATGACGGTCATATGCGGTCATTTAAAAATCATATTTCTCATGCGGCTCGTTTAGTTCAAGGCATTATTCTTAGCTCATTGTCCAAATTTATTAAAATCGAGATATGTCTATGCATGGCATAAAATCTTATGCCTATTTTGAAGCTATTTGCAGTCCCCAAAATCGAAATGGCAGCCCTGTGGTGTATCTGAAATTCTGCTGTTCCATGTTGTTTTTATAGATGGAGATATTATTCTAGTTGATTGTACACCATAATCAAAACTGAAGGCTCTTCCATCATAGCCAAAGACATTGTGCCAACGTTGAATATATTTGCTTAGTCTTCGGATTAAAAACGATAGTTAAATTTAAAAGTGGGGAGAGAAAAAACAGTAATAAAAAAAAACATTATTCAAAACTTTTCGTTGACGCCATTCAGAATTTATTGATGATTAATCGTTCTAGAATTCCTCAGTTTACAATGTTCAACGCTTAGGTACTCCGGTATGCACACTAATTTTCCTCATATACCTTTTAGTTTCAAACGTGATTTTTCATACACATCTTTGAGTATATATACTGCGACTTATGGGAAATCCGTAATTTCAAGGAATATGTCGGCCATATTTGACACCACATTTGATTTTGGGGTCACAAAGGTATCCATTTTCAACAATAACAATACAGTGTTATTTTTTGCGACAAAATTCTACAATGAAACCTACAAGGTGGGAGAGCGGCATAAAGGTGAATCAGCGCACCAATTGCAATTCAATTTTTTTTTAGATCTTCGCCATTTTACGTTGTATTATTTACTTAATAAATGACCCATATACACTATTATGCAGACTATTATACTGTCTGTCTTATAAAAACTTTGTTGACCTTGTGTGTTCAGTTCTGTTCGTTGTTTTTACCACAAACATAACAAAGGACGTGCAATTACTATACTGCAACAGAAACATTAAGTTTCTGTTAAGTACATAAGACTGTTACCCTGCATCACAAGGGCGATTCACGCCGGAATTTACAGAGCTACAGAACACGTGACAGGCTCTTCTCCGAATTCATCTGCGCCAAAACGGCATGGATACCCCTATTGCGCTGTCCCTTCGCCCGAAACATCATGCATCGGTCGATGCCCTTTTAGCCCTCATAGAAAAAATTCTACAGTCGCATGAACAATTGACGTTTCGCGACAACCATCTCGCCTGGGGGTCCAATAACACCCCAGCCACCAGTCAGATTTTTGGACCGGATTCGGGGCCTTCGCGCACATCGCCGGAAGTGACATCATATATAGTAAAATAGATGTTTACCGAACATTTCGATTACTTTTCAAGTCTGCATAATACCTCCGTTGACCTAGCGTTAAAAAGAATTATCTGGAGATAATATTTCCGGTTTATCTGGACAGAGATAATGAAAGGTAGTTCGCTCATGTGCAACACTGAAGGGGTTGTTCGGCCGGATTCAAACTCAATCGTGCGTTGGTTGGTTTCTCCTATACGTCATAGCAACGTAGTAAAGGTCAACTTCCGCTATTGGTGGCAGGGATGGTAATGGAGCCTGCGAAATGGAGCATGCGCTGTTAGGAGGTTGGTTTCGCGACTGGTTTCAAATTCACATAGGTATTATAGGGCTGCCTTCTGGAGCTACAGGGCGGGGTATACTTCACCCGTGAAAGGATACCTCTTGCAATCGGTTTTTCTACGATCTCTATACCTAACTTGGCAGTCTTTGTATGAGAGTATTCCGAGAAAAAGGGTAATCATCGCGATTGTTTTACCGTATATACTTCATAGGCATATATCTCGTCCCTAAACTGTATATTGTTTTCTACGGAGAATAATTTTTTTTCTTTTGCAAAATGTATTGTTTCTCAAAATTGTTCAATGGCTGGCTTACAGATGTTACATGTATATGGTTCGTAGTCGTGTTTATTCTTAGCGCACTATCTGTTTGTCAAAGAATATAACAACACCAGACGGAAGAAGAGTGACGAGCGAAAAGATAAATTGAACAATTGAAAGAAGAAAAATTAAAAAAACAATTTAAAAATTATCACGAGTCTTGGATACCAGAATTATAAGAAACACAGTCCGAGTTTGAGGTAATCTTGGCTTTGTGATGAACATCTCAGATCACAGAATAACGGAACAGACGCAAGAAGATTTGACCACACATTTTTAAGGTTCCAACCGAATAACTGGAAACATTCGGTTTGGAGTGTACGAGTTGTCACAGAGACACAGCTCACCAATTACCAATATACGAGTTGTCAGAGCATTTCCGTCATAGCCCTCTAGATTTGTATCTAATACCGCTTATGCCGGTGCTAGGGGCCGTGTTGTCATGTCATCCAAGTTGCCACATGAACAGGTACAATAAAAGCGTACCCGAGATACAACATATCACGAATCGTTAGATTCTTGGTTTGTGCTTAGAATAGGTTAACCAGAAGACTATACTGTGAAGTCATGTGACTGTCAGTAAGTCGACACCTCTTCCCACTTCCCTTATATGCGTTGTAATTGATATTATTTAGGCTTCTGATGTTAATCGCGATCTAGATCTCCAAAACTTTTATACCAATGATGGTCAAACTTGTTATCATGTTATGATCTAATGCATATTACTAATTGGTACTGATTGACTTATTGGCTTGGCGGCCATATTGAATTGACCCAATTTCTTAAAAAAAAACTTCCCATAAAACGGCTCGATCGATTATTCTGAAACTTGGCAAACATTATCCGTGACCCAAGGCATAGCTGAGTCTTCAAGGACCACTTGGCCCTTCAGAACGTACACCTCTCGACATGCTTGCTCGGAGGGTAGATACATACTGACCCTAATGGTTACAGGCGATGTTATATGACCACTCATATCTCACTCTTTCTTCACTCATTCACTCCTTCACTCGGTTACTCTTTACTCACTCACTCAATCTTCTCTCATTCACTTACTCTTTCCTCATTCACTCACTCATTCAATCTTCATGCACTCACACTTCACTCACTCACTGCACTCCATCACTCTTCACTCACTCTTCACACACTCACTCACTCTTCACGCAATCTTAACTCACTCAATCAGGAGCTCCCAACCATTCCATCCGTGAGCTCCCGACCTCATAACGAGTACAAATAAATTAAAGCAACACAATGATATACAATGACGTCATTTTTATATCCACTAAGTACATGTGCAAATCGGTTCAATTGAAGCAATGTTAGAGAAGTGTGTCGATTCTACTGATCCGCCGTTTACGTAGCATTCCAATTGGACAGGTCGATCATTTGTGTACATTGTGAATGTGTCCGAGTAGGCTATCGTGCCGTGAGTCAGTTTTTTTCACAAATCCAGCAGGTTTTTGACCGTACACTCGGATGACCAAGGCATGTGTCCAAGGTTTTGTCAAGTCCACTGCGCACTTCTTCAAATGAAACCACATAGGCAGATCCAAGGTCTGTCCGGTTTTGGTTGGGGTACATTGTCTTCTTTTCACTCGTCTTCCAACGGCGAATAAGGACTTCATTGTTTCCACGAAAGAGGTCGTAACTGACGTGGACATCCCCGCATAATATTAAAGGATCGGCATTGACTGAGCGTTAAGCCCAGCCCTCTCGCGTTAAACTTACGGTCTTTATACCAGGCGAAGGGTTGGAGTCGTCCACATCTTTACTCTCGGTAATATCCACGTGGGCATATCCGTTAAATTTCCCCTCATTGACGAAAACCTTGTCCCCCAAATGGAACATGATAATGGTGTTACGGTGTGGTAATGAGAGTATGGTACGTTAAGGTAACTCGCCCTTAAATACAATTTCATCACTGTACACTGCGCATGCGGGTTCTATCAACATACCGGTTTTTATTGGCCCATTTTCATATTCTTTACTTCAACTGTAGCGAGCTCTATAAACTTTCAACACCCCCCCAACGCCAACTGAATTTGAACCCCCACGCTCTCATTAGACACGGTTTCGAATAATCCTTGTCCCTGATTCGCTCAATTTCAATGCCAACCTATCGACCTATCACCTCTAACGTTTAGCCTTGACCTTCTGACGTCATTATTTCCTCCTTATTAAGTTGTGAGCCCTACACCCTCCGACTACTACTAAGAATGTTCCATTTCCGGATCTTATGTCTTTTCTCCCATTTTCACTGAAGATTATACCCATGAGACAAATGCACCAGGCGTTAATATTGATAGAAGCACAGACTTTGATTTCATTAACAACTAATGTTTTAATCCTCTTGAATGATATTGAACATTGCAAATCTCCAATAGACGAATATGAAATCTCTCACTGGAAGAATATTGATAGTCACCAGTCTAATTATTTTACTAAGACGTCTTTCTTGGAATAATCTAAACTGGAGTCTTCCCACAATAATGAATCACTATCTGTCCTCCACATGAATGCCAGAAGCCTAAAAAACATTTTTTTCGGAAATCAGTTAATTTATCTATAAATAGAAATACAAATTTTCTGTTCTGGGGTTCTCAAAAAGCTGCCCAAACCCTTCTACAGAAACACTATTTGTTTTACCTGGCTACAAACCATACCCATCATCTAGGACTAAGAGAAAGGTGGTTGGCTTACCCTTTATGTGAAAGATACCATTCAATCCTGTAAAGTCCGCGAAGATCTGTCAGTCCTCAATGAAGATGGCGAATTTGAATCATCTGTTTAAAACTGACGTCCATGGTCCATCAAAAGAATTTCTCGAAATCATGAAATCGCATTATTTTTTTCCACAAATACCAAAGCAAACGAGAGTTAAATCGCATACAGCAACGTTGATAGACAACATATTTATTAATTTTCACGATATCTGATACTACAGATCATTTTCCGATTTTTTATATATTACAGACGTCTGGCTGCGAATCATGTCCCCCTACAATGACATACAGTTTTATCCCTGAACAAAAGGAACGCTCCATACAAATACTGAATGATACCGTTTGGAAGAATATCATTCATGAAGACAACGATGTTAACACGGCCCTGGACCAATTCCTCTTAAAATTCAATTCTGAATATAACGAATGTTTTCCCCTGTGTACTTTTCAAATTGGATCGATATCCAAAAGATGGGGAAAGTTGACGTCTGGCAACTAAAAGCAACCATAGGACTCTACAGGAAAGCATCCTTCGTCACCTCGCATTCCAACCTGAGAATACCTGTGGATTTTCGGACGTAGCCTTAGTATCCCGGCTGCGCTTTTATTGCAGTTGTTCATGTGAAGAAAATGAAGTATCCACACGGCCCCTAGCACCGGCTTAAGCGGAATTAGATATGCTAGATCGGTAGCTGAGATGACAGATCAGCTGAAACAACTCATCGTTATAATGGATGAGCATCGTGAGTAGTAGGAAAAGAGTAAATTGCCTCCCATTTGTGGCGCGCTCACTTCCGGTTGAGTGGCGCGCTGCCCTCAACCAATCAGAAGCGAGTATTTTGACCCGGTGCATTATGGGACATATCCAAGATGGCGGCGTCTGCCTTCTGGTTCAAGATGGCGGCACGTCCGGTGTCGAAAACTGACCATTTTTTCGGGATGTGGTCATCTAGTGTCGAAAACTGGACCCTGTATGGGTCCCGCTAGACGTTCTGGGGTCTAGGTGGGCCACTAGTGGTCCGATGGAGTCGTATGAGATATCAATGTGAAGCATTCGTGTAGGAGCATCCGTGGAGATGGGTGTGACGTGGCATGCGCAGTAGACAAAGTGTATAAACGTTTTGGGATCTAGGGGAGCCCCTAATGGGCCGATGGAGTTGTATGAGGTATCCATGTGAAGCCTATGTGAGGGGGCATCCGCCTGGACTAGTGTCTCGGTCGTGTTCACCATTCTGCGCATGCGCAGACAGGGAATTGTGGGAAAAGGGTATGGAAATAGACGTTTTGGGGTCTGGATGGGCCACTAGTGGTGGACCACTAGTGGTCCTATGGAGTCGTATGGGGTATCAATGTGAAGGATACGTGAGGGGGCATCCGCCTGGACTAGTGTGTCGTTCGTGTTCAACATTCTGCCCATGCGCAGACAGGGAATTGTGGGAAAAGTGCATTGGAAGGAACGTTTTGGGGTCTAGGTGGGCCACTAATGGTCTGATTGAGTCGAGTGAGGTATCAATGTGATGCATACGTAAGGGCGCATCCGCCTGGGTGGATGGGTGTTAGGAATATCGTCATTCTGCGCATGTGCAGACAGGCGGTAGTATGGAAATAGACATTTTGAGGCCGATATGGACCACTATGGGTCCTCAGGGTGTAGACCACGACTTAAAGGGATGTCCACGTCACCTGTGACGTCACTGGTGACGTCATCAGTGAGAGTAGTAGCGAAAGCGGGAGTTTCGTAGGTGCGATGGTGTGCATTTGAAGTAGATAACGGCCTATTTTTCCATCCAACTACCTGGTAGAGTTACCTGTGAGTGTGAGTGTATGCGCGCGTGTCAGTGAGTGAGTGAGTGAGTGAGTGAGTGAGTGAGGCGTGCAAAACGCCTATGTAGCAACGCCCGCCAACGCCAAGCTTAACGCTTCAACGCCCTGGTAAAATAGCTCAGAAGTTCTGATTTTCTAGATATTCCATGGAATTGTCACTAATTCTTCGAAATGCAGTGACGCCCGTCAACGCTCGTAGTTACGCCTTAACGCTCTAACATAACGCCTTGACGCCATGATATAGACCGGAGAGAGAACAACAACAACAAGGATGACACATGAGAGAACAACAACAACAAGAAGTTTTTTCATATAGTTTATTTTCCCCAATGTTACATCATACCCACGCTGGGGGAGCCGCGTTGGGTATGTTTACAACTAAAGAAAACTCTTGTCCAATCAGAGGCCACCATTTGCATCTGTTATATTCCTTTTTGTCCGTTAGATGTATTTTCGGTTGCTCTTGTCTGTCGCCATTTCAGAAAGTTCCATCTTTGCTCGGTGTGACCTAAGCGTCGTCGTCGGGCAGGCCTGGATATTCTTCGGGTAGCATGTCCTGAAACAGTTGTTTGCGCATTCTGATCGCATTTTCCAGGGCCTCGGTGGATGGTAGTCCCATAGCCTCTTCCAAGTGACGCTTGGTCTTCATGATGGACCTGTGCGTGCGGTCGCCTTTCATTTCAAGCGGTTGTAAGGTATACTGTTCATAGATCGCCATGGCTGTTTTCCTGATGCGGGCGCGCATTTGGATGTACGCCTGTTGTAAATTATCCTCTCCGGCGTCCTCGATCGCTGCAGCGTAAGTATTGATAGCTGCTGTCACAATACGATCCCAGAAGGTAGGTTCTGCATCACTTTCCACGGCATCACTTTCCACGGACGTAGGCTGACTATCTGAGGTCAAGCTCTCCGTATCACTAGATAGACTCTCAGCAATCTCTGTTTCGGTATCAGTCGATACACTCTCAGCAGTCTCTGTATCAGCATCCGCCTCAACGGACTCCTCGGAGTCTTCAATCCCATGTATATTTTTCTGGTGTCGCATCATATCGTAATGTCTGGTGAACGTGCGTTCGCACTCAGAGCAAATATAAGCCATGTTGACGGTTGAACGTCGACTGTGCGTGTTTTTGGAAATACACTTGCTTTTATAGACAGTAACGCCCATCAACGCTTAGCTTAACGCTTCAACTCCCTGGTGAATTAGCTCAGAAGCTCTGATTTTCATGGAATTGACACCAATTCATCGAAATGCAGTGACGCCCGTCAACGCCCGTCGTTACGCCTTAACGCCCATCTCAACGCCTTAACACATTTTCTTAACGCTTTAACGTCGTTTAATGATGCATTCGAACAAATGTTTCTTTTGTGCTATTGCTCTGACATTGCTCATCAGTCCTTATGTATTGGTCGAATTGGCACCCAGACTACGACGGGCTTTACGTCAGCGGTATGTCGACCTCGTGACCCATAAGAAATTGTTGGATAAGGACCCAGTCCATATGGAAATTGAAAGAACAGCGTCGATGTTGAAAACCTCGGGCATGAACTGAAGAGCGGCGTATGTCAGAGCAATAGCACAAAAGAAACATTTGTTCGAACGCATCATTAAACGACGTTAAAGCGTTAAGAAAGTGTGTTAAGGCGTTGAGATGGGCCTTAAGGCGTAACGACGGGCGTTGACGGGCGTCACTGCATTCCGATGAATTGGTGTCAATTCCATGAAAATCAGAGCTTCTGAGCTAATTCACCAGGGCGTTGAAGCGTTAAGCTAAGCGTTGATGGGCGTTACTGTCTATAAAAGCAAGTGTATTTCCAAAAACACGCACAGTCGACGTTCAACCGTCAACATGGCTTATATTTGCTCTGAGTGCGAACGCACGTTCACCAGACATTACGATATGATGCGACGCCAGAAAAATATACATGGGATTGAAGACTCCGAGGAGTCCGTTGAGGCGGATGCTGATACAGAGACTGCTGAGAGTGTATCGACTGATACCGAAACAGAGATTGCTGAGAGTCTATCTAGTGATACGGAGAGCTTGACCTCAGATAGTCAGCCTACGTCCGTGGAAAGTGATGCCGTGGAAAGTGATGCAGAACCTATCTTCTGGGATCGTATTGTGACAGCAGCTATCAATACTTACGCTGCAGCGATCGAGGACGCCGGAGAGGATAATTTACAACAGGCGTACATCCAAATGCACCCCGCATCAGGAAAACAGCCATGGCGATCTATGAACAGTATACCTTACAACCGCTTGAAATGAAAGGCGACCGCACGCACAGGTCCATCATGAAGACCAAGCGTCACTTGGAAGAGGCTATGGGACTACCAACCACCGAGACCCTGGAAAATGCGATCAGAATGCGCAAACAACTGTTTCAGGACATGCTACCCGAAGAATATCCAGGCCTGCCCGACGACGACGCTTAGATCACACCGAGCAAAGATGGAACTTTCTGAAATGGCGACAGACAAGAGCAACCGAAAATACATCTAACGGACAAAAAGGAATATAACAGATGCAAATGATGGCCTCTGATTGGACAAGAGTTTCCTTGAGTTGTAAACATACCCAACGCGGCTCCCCCAGCGTGGGTATGATGTAACATTGGGGAAAATAAACTATATGAAAAAACTTCTTGTTGTTGTTGTTCTCTCATGTGTCATCCTTGTTGTTGTTGTTGTTCTCTCTCCGGTCTATATCATGGCGTCAAGGCGTTATGTTAGAGCGTTAAGGCGTAACTACGAGCATTGACGGGCGTCACTGCATTTCGAAGAATTAGTGACAATTCCATGGAATATCTAGAAAATCAGAACTTCTGAGCTATTTCACCAGGGCGTTGAAGCGTTAAGCTTGGCGTTGGCGGGCGTTGCTACATAGGCGTTTTGTACGCCTCACTCACTCACTCACTCACTCACTGACACGCGCGCATACACTCACACTCACAAGTAACTCTACCAGGTAGTTGGATGGAAAAATAGGCCGTTATCTACTCCAAATGCACTCCGTCGCACCTCCGAAACTCCCGCTTTCGCTACTACTCTCACTGATGACGTCACCAGTGACGTCACAGGTGACGTGGACATCCCTTTAAGTCGTGGTCTACACCCCGAGGACCCATAGTGGTCCATATCGGCCTCAAAATGTATATTTCCATACTACCGCCTGTCTGCACATGCGCAGAATGACGATATTCCTAACACCCATCCACCCAGGCGGATGCGCCCTCACGTATGCATCACATTGATACCTCACTCGACTCAATCAGACCATTAGTGGCCCACCTAGACCCCAAAACGTTCCTTCCAATGCACTTTTCCCACAATTCCCTGTCTGCTCATGCGCAGAATGTCGAAAACGATCGACACACTAGTCCAGGCGGATGCCCCCTCACGTATCCTTCGCAACGATACCTCACTCGACCCCATCGGCCCACTAGGGACTCACCTAGACCCCAAAACGTATATTTCCATACCCTTTTCCCACAATTCCCTGTCTGCGCATGCGCAGAATGTTGAACACGACCGAGACACTAATCCAGGCGGATGCCCCCTCACATAGGCTTCACATGGATAACTCATACAACTCCATCGGCCCATTAGGGGCTCCCCTAGATCCCAAAACGTTTATTTCCATACACTTTGTCTCTTGCGCATCGGACCACTAGTGGCCCACCTAGATCCCAGAACTTCTAGCGGGACCCATACAGGGTCCAGTTTTCGACACTAGATGACCACATCCCGACAAAATGGCCAGTTTTCGACACCGGACGTACCGCCATCTTGAACCAGAAGGCAGACGCCGCCATCTTGGATATGTCCCATAATGCACCGGGTCAAAATACTCGCTTCTGATTGGTTGAGGGCAGCGCGCCACTCAACCGGAAGTGAGCGCGCCACAAATGGGAGGCAATTTACTCTTTTCCTACTACTATCGTGCACGTCTGATGGAGTAAACGTCCCAACATGTGGTAACCTGATAAATGCAAGAATACCCAGAAAAACGAACCTGTAATACCCGACGTCGTACGGCTTAAATTTCACACCAAACCAATAAACCTACATATATTTGTCGAGTGACATGAAGCGGAGAAACTCCTACGAAGCGTATTATTGCACACAATATGTGAAATTCTAGATCGATTGCGTTGATTATAGTTATGACATGAAACTGAAATCCGCAGCATGTGCTCTTTCGCGGAAAAGGTCTAAATCGAGTCATACACACACAGATTTTGACGCGAAGGACCTCTTGGACCAAAAAGATTTTCCAACAGTGGAGGTATAATACCACTGCACATGGTCCAAGTGGTCCTTTGGGTCTAAATATCTGTTTGAAGGACTCTATTTAAACCTTTTATCACGAAATAGCACATGCTGCCGATTTCAATTTCATGTCATAACTATAATCATAATGCAATCGATCTAGAACTTTCACAAATTGTGTAGATAGTTTCTCTTGATGTTACATTAAAACAATTTTTGGAACAGTTTATTTTTTTAATTTCAACCGCACCACTTCAGGCCGAAATCCCGCCTTATCGTACCATATCCTTTAGACAGTATACATACCTTTCATGAAATATTGCTGAACGCGACATTAAACCTTAATTCTCTCTCTCTCATGAAATATCGTACGAAATAAAATATGACCTGGACAAAATAGGTCAAGGTCGGACATTTTCAAAACACTTCTCGACAAGCGCCAGACTTCTACATGTATAGAAAGCCTAGCTATATTTCTTCGTGAACAGAAGCTTCTGAACCATCACCGGCTGCATAAAGTGATAGGACTATAAATGCATGGCTATAATCGTTTTCGAGATATCGTGTCCACGATAAAGAAAGTCAGACAGACTTCGCCGACGAAGACGGCAATACCCTTCCGGAAAATTTGCCCGAGGGGTTGAAACGAAAGAATGATAACCCATTGTGTGACAGCAAGGGCGGATTCAGCGAAAATTCATAGGGGTGGTGGACTATTACAGCCCAACAGGCGAGGGTCCAGGGGCCGCCTAGGCCTAGATCGCTAGAGATGCCTTTTTATCCTTTTGCCGGAAATAAATATGAACATAATGTATGCAGATTTCTGGTTCTATTTTCATGTTTCTTTCGCATTTATAATGAGTAATGGGTCACAGTCAAATTGGGTAACAGGATACAGAGCACCTACAAATGGATAAAACAGGATCCTTATAGTCAAACATTCATGAATATTTTGGTCCTTATTAGCTAAGTTTCATAGTTTCATTAAATACAGGTTTCCTATTATTTCTATTTCGGTTATGAAAATATAACTATCGTGCATGTATGTTTAGCTTTGTGCCATTTCTGGTATTTCTTTTGGTTAAGAGAATCGTAAGAGAATATAATCAACCTAAAATCTTCCATCGTGAAATTCGAATTTAATTCACCGCCGAGTGCCAGCTCAGTTTACACACAGTGGATAATCAAAACCAACATGTCATGCGTCCTCCCAATACATGAGTAGTATACAAAGCGTAAATTGAGGTCTATTGACCTCAGAAATTTGCATATGACCTCTGTGACGTCACGCGACAGCCAATCAGAAGCGAGTATTGTGTCACATGGGGTCATGTGGTGGTGGTGGGTGGTGGGTTTAAGATGGCGGCTGTGGTGGTGGTGGGTGGTGGGTTTAAGATGGCGGCTGTGGTGGTGGTGGGTGGTGGGTTTAAGATGGCGGCTGTGGTGGTGGTGGGTGGTGGGTTTAAGATGGCGGCTGTGGTGGTGGTGGGTGGTGGGTTTAAGATGGCGGCTGTGGTGGTGGTGGGTGGTGGGTTTAAGATGGCGGCTGTGGTGGTGGTGGGTGGTGGGTTTAAGATGGCGGCTGTGGTGGTGGTGGGTGGTGGGTTTAAGATGGCGGCTGTGTGGTGGTGGGTGGTGGGTTTAAGATGGCGGCTGATATTTGTTCCCCCGGGTGAACTTTAAGGGGTCTCAAGGTCATCTGCCGATCACGTGATCAAGGCATGTACTGACATGTTCTGGATTGCATCAGCATTGGCTGGGTGCCAAGTGTTGACCACTATAGGTCTGGCAACCTTTGACCTTTGTATTCCTCCGCGGTGATGCGGTCTGGCGGTGATGCGGTCGCGGAAGAAAGCTTCCGCGGAGGAAAAGTAGTCCCTAGACTACAAATACGCTGCATGGTCCGATTGGGGCGAGTGAGGCTCTTTTCAGTCATGTCATGGGTGTTTTCACAGAATAAATGCCATGCGGAGGATGGGTACTAGTATTTCGCTGACGTCCTAGTAATAAACATAATCTATAGGTGTTGTACCATGTTAATAGGATCAGTCTAGCATCTGTACCACCCTCGAGTTTTTATTGTCCCGTGTATCTCCGCAAGAAAACAACAAACAAAATGGCGGCTCCAGGATGGTGTGGGGATGCCCTTTCCATATCACGGCGTCGACCGTAGCGCCATCTGCACACATTGACGCAAGGGAGACAACTCGTGTAGCCTAAGGGTATGAAAATAGCCGTGTTGGAGCTAGGGGAGTTACTACTGGTCCAATGGGGTCGAGTGAGGTATCCATGTGAAGCTTAGGTGAAGGGGCATCTGATGGGGTGGGTGTGGGGTTGAACTAGCGTCATTTTGCGCATGCGCGGTGGCCCAAGGGTATGGAAATAGCCGTGTTGGAGCTAGGGGAGTTACTACTGGTCCAGTGGGGTCGAGTGAGGTATCAAAGTGAAGCCTAGGTGAGGTGGCATCTGACTGGACTAGTGGGTTTGAACTAGCGTCATTCTGCGCATGCTCGGTGGCCCAAGGGTCTGCAAATAGCCGTGTTGGGAGCTAGCGAAGCCAATAATGGTCCAGTGGGGTCATATGAGGTATCAAAGTGAAGCTTAGGTGAAGGGGCATCTGACTGGACTAGTGCGTTGACATAGCGTCATTCTGCGCATGCGCGGTGGCCCAAGGGTATGGAAATAGCCGTGTTGGGAGCTAGGGGAGCCACTAATAGTCCAGTGGGGTCATATGAGGTATCCATGTGAAGCATTCGTGAAGGAGCATCTGACTGGACTAGTGGGGTTGAACTAGCGTCATTCTGCGCATGCGCGGTGGCCCAAGGGTATGGAAATAGCCGTGTTGGGACTAGGGGAGTTACTACTGGTCCAGTGGGGTCGAGTGAGGTATCAAAGTGAAGCCTAGGTGAAGGGGCATCTGACTGGACTAGTGGGGTTGAACTATCGGAACAGCTGCAGTTTAAATATCCGTCCTAAAGTACCATTATAGAACGGGCGTGTATTTTATTGCTGTGTTTGAATACGGAGGACACCTATGATGGCACATATAAACAAACTCTATTGCAAGGTCAATGTAAATATGACCATTTAATACTGTTTTTCCAGTTTTGATTATTTGATAGATGTGTTTAGTATTTTGGCTGTTAACTTCGAAACTATCGAACATTTTCTTTTGACTTGCATAAGACTTCTATTCATTTTGCCGTCATAACTGTGTAACTGAAAATCTTAGGCATAATCAGTAGTAGTATACAAAGCGTATTTGGATGACGTTTGACCTCAGAAATTTGCATATGACCTCTGTGACGTCACGCGACAGCCAATCAGAAGCGAGTATTGTGTCACATGGGGTCATGTGTGGTGGTGGGTGGTGGGTGGTGGGTTTAAGATGGCGGCGTCATTCTGCGCATGCGCGGTGGCCCAAGGGTCTGGAAATAGCCGTGTTGGGAGCTAGCGAAGCCAATAATGGTCCAGTGGGGTCATATGAGGTATCAAAGTGAAGCTTAGGTGAAGGGGCATCTGACTGGACTAGTGCGTTGACATAGCGTCATTCTGCGCATGCGCGGTGGCCCAAGGGTATGGAAATAGCCGTGTTGGGAGCTAGGGGAGCCACTAATAGTCCAGTGGGGTCATATGAGGTATCCATGTGAAGCATTCGTGAAGGAGCATCTGACTGGACTAGTGGGGTTGAACTAGCGTCATTCTGCGCATGCGCGGTGGCCCAAGGGTATGGAAATAGCCGTGTTGGAGCTAGGGGAGTTACTACTGGTCCAGTGGGGTCGAGTGAGGTATCAAAGTGAAGCCTAGGTGAAGGGGCATCTGACTGGACTAGTGGGGTTGAACTATCGGCATTCTGCGCATGCGCATAGACGTTTTGGGATGTAGGGGAGTCCCTAATGGTGCAATGGGGTCGAGTGAGGTATCCAAGCGAAGCCTAGGTGAAGGGGCATCTGATGGGTTGGGTGTGCGGTAGGAATATCATTCTGCGCATGCGCAGATGCAATGCGGAGCTCTCGTCCAATCAGAAGCGAGTATTTCAAATCCGTCACGGAGCTCTCGTCCAATCAGAAGCGAGTATTTTGATTCGGTGCATTATGGGACATATCCAAGATGGCGGCACGTATGTTCAAGATGGCGGCACATCCGGTGTCGAAAACTGGCCATTTTTGTCGGGATGTGGTCACCAAGTGTCGAAAACTGGACCCTGTATGGGTCCCGCTAGACGTGTTGGAGCTAGGGGAGCCACGAATGGTCCAATGGGGTCGAGTGAGGTATCAAAGTGAAGCATTCGTGAAGGGCCATCTGATGGGCTGGGTGTGGGGTTGAACTAGCGGCATTCTGCGCATACGCAGTCTGGCCGTAGTATAGAAATAGACGTGTTGGGGTGTAGGTGGGCCCCTAGTGGGTCGATGGGATCGAGTGAGGTATCCATGTGAAGCCTAGGTAAGGGAGTTACACTAGGGTGTCGTTTCCATTCTGCTGCGCAGGTCACGTGGTGGGGTTGTGACGTCACTTCCGGGTTTTTCACTAAAACTACCTCCAAACATAGAAGAGTTTCTAATGTTTCCTCTTAGACGTCCGTATGTTCAACCCTCCGGGATGTTTCCCGGCGCGGCCCCGGCCCCCCACCGCAGCGCGCGCGCGCGGGTTCTCCGGCCGCAGCGCGCGCGCGCGCGCGGGTTCTCCGGCAGTGCGCGGCATCACCGGCAGCGCGCGGATGCATATGCCATTGTGGAAAACCCCCACAGACAGGTCAGTACATGCATTCCTATGATGTTCACGCATAATAAAAAGGATTGACCTGTAATCTGTGTTGTTGTTGTTGTTGCTCCTTTTTTGGACTAACCCATCAGAATAGTACGTATCACGGACTACACCCGACGTCTAGGCGCGCATGTGTGACCTGGTCTATAAAACACGTCCCTCTGGATCCCACACCTTCATTTCTACGGTTGCAGAGCCATGGCGGAGACCCAGCCCCATGCGACTCGCATTTTACAGTGTGCCACCGTGGTGAATTCATTCACGAGTTACCGAGCAGTGGTCCGGTCCATGTTTGCAGATGGCGACGACAACGAGGGACGACGCCAGATCCTGAACGAGTTCACAGAAGCGGTCCTCCACAGAGTGCACTCGATGGAGAGGCGTGCAATCACTCACCACTACTGGACTATGACAGCCATCCTTGATGCTCGGGCTATGGACCACGAGCGCTCACGCCGGAACCAGCACCGGCTGGTTGGCCTCATACCAGTCTGTGCCCTATTGACCCTGGCGCTGTGGTATTGACACTATAAATACCAGGGTCAGACAGAGTGTGTGTCATTCACCGTTCGACATTTACAGCAAGCATGTCATCCGTCCTACGAGCCATCCTGCCCCTTACACCCCAGATGGGGTTACACGTCTATGAAGATAAAGTCACCCTGGTGGAAGACCGTGGAGCTATTTGCTGGGCGCCCGCTGAGACCGTATCGAATACGGTGACACTACCTCGTGACGGCTGGACCAAATTTAAACGGGTGTTGACCGGCGAGCTCGACGGAAACCTCATCCACATAGACAATGCCATCTACGTATACCGTACCTCCCTCTTCCTACGCCTGGGCCGCTACCAAGACCCTACGCGAGGCTTCACCCTAGACCCCGATCTGTGGTCGGCCTTGGAGAAAGTGGTGCCTATTGTGGACCAGCTGTTTACACCGGACGAGCGATCATCAGACCAGTTGGCGTGGGCTCGTGCTATTGAGGACGCGCTGGCTGAACCCCATGAACAACTACATGAACCCGACGACGATGCCATTGATTACCCCGCTAGACTCAGTCAGCCCAATGACATGACCACCTGATCCTTTGATCTCACGGGGTTCTCCCTATAAATACGTGAGACAGTGAAATCTGGTACCATTCACGTACTGACCATGACGGAGCATATAGTACTGGCGTATTTCAGCTTGACCCCCGAGGTTTTCCTGCACGTGTATGCGGATAAGGTCGATATCATGGAGGAGGTGGGAGACGTCTGTTATGCGGACCCTACACAACCGTGCCCGGCTCACATTCGTCTGTCCCGGGAGGGCTGGACCAAATTCAAACGGGTGTTGTCTGGTGAACTGGAGGGCGACCTCATCCACTTGTGTCACGATGTG
>JAVTVY010007304.1:0-44174 GCA_036873755.1 Hanleya hanleyi | reverse complement strand
GCCAGGCCTGCCATAATTCGTATTTAGAGGCTGCCTGTAAATGATATATACCATGGTATAAAATGCCAGGCCTGCCATAATTCGTATTTAGAGGATGCCTGTAATTATTTTGACCCCGGCGCGCGCGGTGTAAAGGTTTCCACCGTAACGCTAGGGGTCAAAGGTCAGTTCCTGTCACCTTAGCGACGTACACCAATCAGAAGCGAGTATTTCAAATCCGTCACAGAGCTCTCGTCCAATCAGATGCGAGTATTTTGACCCGGTGCATTATGGGACATATCCAAGGTGGCGGATCCAACATGGCGGCTCCAAAATGGCGGCGTATGTCAGAGCAATAGCACAAAAGCAACATTTGTTTGAACGCATCATTAAACGAGGTTAAAGCGTTAAGAAAGTGTGTTAAGGCGTTGAGACGGGCGTTAAGGCGTTGAGACGGGCGTTAAGGCGTAACGACTGGCGTTGACGGGCGTCGCTGCATTTCGATGAATTGGTGTCAATTCCATGGAAACCAGAGCTTCTGAGCTAATTCACCAGGGCGTTGAAGCGTTAAGCTAAGCGTTGACGGACGTTACTGTCTATAAAAGCGAGCGTATTTCCAAAAACACGCACAGTCGACGTTCAACCGACCTTCGCACGCCGGGGTCAAAGGTCAGTTCCGGTCACCTTGAGCGACGTACACCAATCAGAAGCGAATATTTCAAATCCGTCACAGAGCTCTCGTCCAATCAGAAGCGAGTATTTTGACCCGGTGCATTATGGGACATATCCAAGATGGCGGTTCCAAAATGGCGGATCCAACATGGCGGCTCCAAAATGGCGGCGTATGTCAGAGCAATAGCACAAAAGCAACATTTGTTTGAATGCATCATTAAACGACGATAAAGCATTAAGAAAGTGTGTTAAGGCGTTGAGACGGGCGTTAAGGCGTTGAGACGGGCGTTAAGGCGTTGAGACGGGCGTTAAGGCGTTGAGATGGGCGTTAAGGCGTAACGACGGGCGTTGACGGGCGTCGCTGCATTTCGATGAATTGGTGTCAATTCCATGGAAATCAGAGCTTTTGAGCTAATTCACTAGGGCGTTGAAGCGTTAAGCTAAGCGTTGACGGGCGTTACTGTCTATACAAGCGAGCGTATTTCCAAAACCACGCACAGTCGACGTTCAACCGTCAACATGACTTATACTTGCTCTGAGTGCGAACGCACGTTCACCAGACATTACGATATGATGCGACACCAGAAAACTATACATGGGATTGAAGACTCTGAGGAGTCCGTTGAGGCGGATGCTGATACAGAGACTGCTGAGAGTGTACCGACTGATACCGAAACAGAGATTGCTGAGATTCTATCTAGTGATGCGGGGAGCTTGACCTCAGATAGTCAGCATACGTCCGTGGAAAGTGAGGCAGAACCTACCTTCTGGGATCGTATTGTGACAGCAGCTATCAATACTTACGCTGCAGCGATTGAGGACGCCGGAGAGGATAATTTACAACAGACGTACACCCAAATGCGCCCCCGCATCAGGAAAACAGCCATGGCGATCTATGAACAGTATACCTTACTACCGCTTGAAATGAAAGGCGATCCCACGCACAGGTCCATCATGAAGACCGAACCCACCGAGGCCCGGGAAAATGCGATCAGAATGCGCAAACAACTGTTTCAGGACATGCTGCCCGAAAAATATCCAGGCCTGTCCGACGATGATTAGAATACACGGTTCAGAGCGAACATGGTCGATGATGGAACTTGCTGAAATGGCGACTTCTGATTGGACAAGAATACATCTAACGGACAGGAACGAATATGACAGATGCAAATGGTGGCCTCTGATTGGGCAAGAGTCTTTTTGAGTTGTAAGCATACCCAACGCGGCTCCCCCAGCGTGGGTATGCTGTAACATTGGGGAAAATAAACTATATGAAAAAACTTCTTGTTGCTGTTGTTCTCTCATTGTTGTTGTTGTTGTTGTTGTTGTTGTTGTTGTTCTCTCTCCGGTCTATATCATGGCGTCAAGGCGTTATGTTAGAGCGTTAAGGCGTACGACGGGCGTCGACGGGCGTCACTGCATTTCGAAGAATTAGTGACAATTCCATGGAATATCTCCGGTCTATATCATGGCGTCAAGGCGTTATGTTAGAGCGTTAAGGCGTAACGACGGGCGTCGACGGGCGTTACTGCATTTCGAAGAATTAGTGACAATTCCATGGAATATCTAGAAAATCAGAACTTTTGAGCTATTTCACCAGGGCGTTGAAGCGTTAAGCTTGGCGTTGGCGGACGTTGCTATAAGTTCTATCAGCATAATGCATGAAACTGACTTTGGACACCGTATTAGCCAATCAGTGGCCTGGAATGGAGCCGAAGGTAACCCATCCATGTCCAGAAAACATTACCCGGGTGTACACGAACCCAGATGTAGGCGCGGACGTCAGCGAAAGCACACCGTGAGTACCCCAATTCGATTGGCTGATTGTTCGACCGCTGATTGGTTCATTTTCTCGACCACTGATTGGCTCTTTTTCTCGACCGCTGATTGGTCCAAATGGAACTGCCCATCTTTCCCAGGTTAATCTAGAATCCCCTTTTTGTGCTCAAGCTCTGACTATATCGATGCCGCAACATGATGACGTCACCGATGACGTAACAGGTGACGTGAACAACCCTCAAATCGGAGTCTACACTCCGAGAGCTACAAGATGACACCTTCCATGACGCTTTCGAACCGTGAATAGCCCATCTCGACCCCAAATACCTTCATGTACTGCCCCAAAATGGCCACTTTACTTACTACAACCAACTGCACTTAAAACACACCATTCTGACTCTAACCCACACAAGCTTCACTTTGACACCTTCCACGACCCATTCGGACCCATAGCGGTCCATCTCTACCCCAAAAACACACCCACATACCCCCAAAAATGCCTGATTTCTCTACTACGGCCAGACTGCGCATGCGCATATTGACGTGACATGAATTTAAAAACACGCAATTCTGACTCTACCCCACACAAGCTTCACATTGATACCTCACACGACCCACTCGAACCGTGAATAGCCCATCTCTAACCTAAACACACACCCACATACCCCCAAAATGCCTACTTTCTATACTACGGGCCAGGGTGCGCATGCGCAGACTATTGAACACGGACGAACCATTGGGGTAGTCAAGTGCTCCTCCAAGAGAGCTTCAAAACAAGACCTCACCCGACCCCATTGGGCCATTGGTGGCCCCCCTAGACTCCAACACGTTCACTCCGTATGGCCCTATACACCCATAGCCATGCAGTATAGGCCTATGGGCCTACCCAGGCCTCGGTGACTTTTTTCAAAAATTTCACCGATTCGCTCCGGGACACTTCCTATCATGTTCTAACTGACGAGACTAAGAAAACGAGACCCCACAACCCTACCGCAAATGTATAGAAGTACGTTTCCCAGGGGGACAAACATTGATCCTATACCCCCAGTATGGGACTATATATTTATATATATATGTCTATATGGGGCTATATCGTACTTTTTCAAAAAATTCACCGATTCGCTCCGGGACACTTCCTATCGTGTTCTAAATGACGAGACTAAGAAAACGAGACCCCACAACCCTACCGCAAATGTCGAGAAGTGGGTTTCCCAGGGGGACAAACATTGATCCTATTCCCCCAGTATGGGACTATATGGGTCTCGGTGACTTTTTTCAAAAATTTCACCGTTTCGCTCCGGGACACTTCCTATCATGTTTGTCTTGACGAGACTAACAAAACGAGACCCCACAGCCTATACCGCAAATATCCAGAAGTAGGTTTCCCAGGATGGTCCTATACCCCCATACCCCATATAGGCATTTCCCCATAATTTAGAATAATGTCCGTGTTCCGTATTTTTTCAGGAAAATTTGTACATACACCCACCCAGGAACTAGGGGGAGATAACTCTATTGATAGGCGAGCCCCGTTAAGCCCGGCGACCTATATACCCCCTACCCCATATAGGTATTTTCCCGGATTTTACGATAAAGTCCGTGTTCCGTATTGTTTTTCAGGAAAAATTTTACATGCACCCACCCAGCCATCAAATACCCCTTCACATAGGCTTCACTTGGATATCTCATACAACTCCATCGGACCATTAGTAACTCCCCTAGCTCCCAAAACGTCTATTTCCATACACTTGGGCCACCGTGCATGCGCAGAATGCTGCTACTTCAACCCCACACCCATCCCATCAGATGCCCCTTACGAATGCTTCACTTTGATACCTCACTCGACCCCATCGGTCCATTAGTGCCTCTCCTAGCTCCAAAACGTCTATTTAGGTATTCCCCGTAAACATTAAGACCCACAGAACGCCGCCATCTTGCACCCACACGCCGCCATCTTGCACCCACAGAACACACCGCCATCTTGCACCCACACGCCGCCATCTTGCACCCACAGAACGCGCCGCCATCTTGCACCCACACACCGCCATTTTGTTTGTTTACTTTTTGCGGAGACATACCGGACAATAAACGCTCGACCCTGGGGTCGCACTGATCCTAGACTCGTCATAATAAGATCGTACAACACCTATAGGGTATCTTTATTATTATTATATGTCTTAGAGGGCTGGATGAGGGTAATGTGAGGGTTTTTTCTCCCCGTGACCTCCCCACCGCCTCGTTTCCTCCCTTGCATCCAAAGTGTACAGATGGCGCCAACATAGGAAGTTGTGACGTCATAGTTACATCCGGGGAGAATGTGGCTTTAAAGGGGAATGTTATCACAATTTTTGAAAGGCTAAAACCAATAAAAAGCAGTTCCCTGTGGCCTGCTTTATTTTTTAGAATTATTTTCAAAATTTTAGCGATGATGCAATATCCTGAAATACGGCTCCAAAGTGCCTGATTTTTACCCCCAGTAAATCCGCCCTGCGATTATCCCGTGACGTCCCACAGTGAAGCGGCCAGAGTCAAACGTGGCGGATAACACAGACAGCAGTACAAGCTCTGACACAGATTCCGATTTCAGCGTTAACCACGTTGAAGACTGTGACGTTGGAGATTATACAGGTCTTGGAACTGAATAGAATGTAGAGGCAGTAAGCGATCATGAAACTAAAGGAGAAGGAGAATCTATCGAGTCATATAGATTTGAGCCATATGTACAAGCGAATCTGGGGTCAAACTGGGTCGTCCTGATGTCAGGCCTGTTTCAAGCATGTGGCAGGCCGTGTCAGGTGTGGCAGGCCGGTTTAAATACACTGATTACATGCTTTATACACGAAATTACAACTATCCGTGGATCTTACAATAATATTTATACATTTCTGCTTTTATCTGGCATTTTTTTAGGCATAAATCAGTTATTATAATGCACAGGATCGTAAATTTACTCTTCCATGCTAAATAAACTTCTAAATAATATAGCAAAAAGGAAACTAGGCCGGCTTGGCTTATTGTGGATGTCACTATAATATATATATTCATTTAAAATAGATAATTTGTTATTGTAAGAGCATACTATGTAGTTATTTACGCCTTTATTTTTATATGTGTGTGTTTATTGACATTGTATGGTTCATTATTTTTTTCCAATTCTTACGGGACGGACAGATTGTTATACCGTGGCAGGCCGGCTTATTTACATTGCTTACGTGCTTAATTTTATTATGTGTTTGTCAATTATTGTTAGCGATATGATGTTAAAACGAGAGCTAATCCATACCTATGGATAGGTTCTCTCAAATGAAAACAAAGTTTAAATTCCAAAGGAAGCTATTTGATGTTGAAACAATAACTAACTCACCTGTGGAGAAGCCCAGTTTATTTCTTTTGGACACCCTGTTGCTGAACGCGCGACGTTAAACCTTAATTCTCTCACTCTCCCTCTTGGACACCCTCACATAAAAAATTGTTTGCTTCACACCTTTCTGTTAGTTTCAGTTACTCTTCCGGGTGATCAATTTCAATTTATTGTATAAAAAAAAATAGAATGTATGTGCTCACAGGGAGATACAAAAAGACACCAAATAATCGGGATAAGCTGGTGCCAGAAGTGAATTTCCTATATACGGGAATAAGTTGATTAAAAGTACATTGATTATTACAGTTCAGTTAATAGCTATAAGATGTAGGATTCAGGATTGGCTGTTCGATCACTCCGTGGGACTGATGCAAAATTTCAAGAGTGGAAGATTAAATCTTCGGTAGAGGAGACGATGGAAGCGGTGTGGGCCCAAACATCCAGGGAGATTTACAGTGCTTGTCTGCGGGAACGGTTTGTCGCTTGCCGAGTCCACGAGGTCGGTCGTCCCTGTATAACTCACGCACTCCGGCAGACTGAGGGGTTGTCTATTTTCTCTTTCTGATAAAGATTTATTTGTCTTGATCTTAGAAATAGCTTCTTTCAGTATAGGGGGATATCCACACATTCTTGCCATCTCTGTTGTTGCATAGCTGTCGTCAGTCTAGTGAGCGAAATAAATGGGAGACCATTTCGTTGGCTTTCCCCACGTGTTTTGCACAAATTTCGTCGAATTTCTTCCCGATTTTTTCCCCGTTTGGCCACGAGTGCAACTTGAATCCATCTCCATTCGTGTTGCTACACCCTCCAACAACACACCGACGAGGTATGATGCCTCCAAAGTACGAGAATACAGTCGAAAAATCGAAAAATATTGGAGCAGATTTTACTTGTTTACTAATGCTAATGCTATGGCGGACTGGTTCACTCTGTGACGTCATGGGTCAAAGGTCACCGCTTTGACAGGCTCGTGGTAGGAACGCGTTTAAATCGCCAAATTTACTGTTTTGAAGTTCGGAGATCGGGGGGAAAACTATATAGTCGATTTCTCATAGTATCAAGGTATATATTAACGTTTACATAGGTCCGGCGATAACATTCCCCTTTAAATCAATGTTATATACTACTGACATATGTATCTGATCTCTTCCCGAGGCCTACAGCCTGTTGCAGTTCAATTTATACCTGGTTTAATTTGGGGGAATATTCAACATGCATCATATTATCACAGAAGGGACTACTATGTTACACTGATTATAGGTTTGGCAACTTGGGGTTAAAATTACAAATGTGGTCCGGGTTTCATTGATAAAAAATAGATCCTTTGTTGTATGCATCGGAGAGAGTGCAAAAATATGAGCCGCAAATCCAAGCCTGGAGTCACGCGTCAAATGCGCCTGCCGCTGCTATCTGGGCACATTCATTCAGGACTAATTTCATTTATCTCGGGAATCCAGGATTGGACTTTTTCAATGTAAGTTTATCAGGGAAGACATCTACTGAGCCGCACGTAAAGAAGATGTATAGTATTCATGCAAAAATACACGTAACTTTGCCATGAAAAACATTCTGGATAATTATCGACACAGGATAATGATAAAATGATTAGATTAGATAACTAACCTCACCCTGATATAATAAATTCACAATGTATCATTGACTCGATGGGCTAAAATGAGACGAGGCAGCGTAACTTCCCCCAGTCATTCCCCTTCCCTCATACCCCATCTCATCACCCCACACCAATATGTTGAATTATGTCATTGGGAAGATATACCGCCGTTTATTTGAAAATGCCACGGTATGCAGGTATGCGTTGAATGGAACGTTCCTGTAATATCCCCAGTATTAATACTTTCGACTCCTCATTAATTATGACATATACACTTATTCCATATCTGCCTGTATAACTGGGTGTGTGTTCGCGACATTTATAGACACCAAATTTGTTTGAGATATCAATCTACTACGATTCGATTTAGAATAAAAAAAAACTTTGAACACTTAGCATAGAATTATGGTAAGTCTGAAGATGAAACTAAGATGTTTTAAGATGAAGTCCAATATAAAACATTTAGAATGCTTTGAATATAAAGGGCCATACTGCACCCTACATCAAGTTTTCTCTCGTATTCAAAGTAACTTGAGCTGATCACATCCTGGAACACCTTTACTCAGCAAAACAGATCAGATCTACAACTTATCTGGACGTTTGGGCCCTTCATGCTGATTTCCGCTCATATTTGGTGATTAACAGTAGATATGGATAGTTAAACCTCGCTGTCGTCTGGGCGTTACCGATAATGCCGATAACAGACACACCCGTCCTGCCTCGCGAACATTTATCTCTACCACTGCCTCGGGCCTTCACATCAAAGATCGACCGCCGAGATATAATCGGTGATTTCCTTATTTGTCACCACTAGCGGAAACACATTTGGGGCATCTAAACGCTGATTTTTACAATCGTCACCAGTATAATTAGTTTAAGGGAACGATAACACTGGTGACATTAAGGAAAATCAGCAGTATGGGTTAGTATCAAAACGGAACGCACAATACCGCTAGTGGTGACGTTTTCTTGAAATCAGCGATTGCGTCGAAACAAGATCAGTAGGAAAAGGGACCAAGTTACTGGTGATTTTTTGGCACTTTGTCACCACAGCTTGTTCACAGTGAATTCTGTCTTGCAGGAAATCAGAGATTTTCTGTTTTGACACATTAACATACCCACGTTCCCGGCCAGTTTCAACCTGTATGTCTTTCGTATAACGATTCTGGCATGATCCGAGACATACATCAGAATAATACCGCTGAGATCCAGACTGTAACAACCGATATTAAAGTAGTAAGAATTCTCTTTATCAACCGTGCCTATACGAATCCCTATCTCCAGTTAACGACGGACCTCCAGTACAGAAGAGACAACAACAATGACGACTTGGCTCCACTATAATAAACAACGCTGTTTAAGAATACAAATAAAATGTGTAAATCCGATAAAATCGAATTGAGACTGATATTTTTCAATACCTACAATACCTACAAAATTTTATCCTGGCACCTCTGCTAATAAAACTGTAAAAATTCTCTACAGAACTTTGGCAAGAAATAGCACGGGTAAAAAGTGTGCACATGAAATGTGTCAAAGCTGAGATTGGTATGTATCAATACCTACTGCAGAAATATCTCTAGGAGCGATAATTCTGCCCTGACACCATGTGCGAAACACAGAATAAGCGAGATCATATTATTGGAGATTATATATCATAAATATTAATAGAACAGTCCCGAGATGGAAGTCGCTGGCGACAAAAGGCGCGAAACGACGTCATGACCCATGTGGCGCCACGCCGAAGTTAGGCAGCGAACGATTTCTAAACATTGAAATGCTGTATTATTTTATTTACGGAGATTTACATGCGATGATTTGTGTTTGCAAATGCCTATTTAACTCCGAGACAATAACATATTCAAAATTGTTTGAATATTTAGTATTTTGAAAGCCACAATGAAAATTATTTTCCGGGTTTTGTAGTAGAGCCAGTGTTAAAGCATTACCCGGTGCCTAATCTTGACTCGTCGCCACGTGGGCAATGGCGTCCTTTTGCGCCTTTCATGGCTACCGGGATGTGGGTAGGCTTTCTCGGGGGATTCCCTGCTGGAAATGGAGTTCGCCAAGGAGGAATGTTCTTTAGTGTCTACATACATGAACTCGACATCAAAGTATCTCGGTCCAATTTAGGATGTATTGTAGCACCTATACTTATACGCTGGCGACTTATGCCTTGTTAGTCCCTCTGCCAAGAGCCTTCAGCATTCCACTTGATATATGTGATATTATTGCGACTGACAATAATATTTTCGTAAACACTAAGAAATGCTTATGCATGTGTTTTCGTCCAAAAAAGTTCAATGACCTGAAAATGACCTCTATTAAACTGTCTGGCCCACAGCTGAATTATGCTGACAACGTCAAATATTTCGATCATTTTATCTCCAGCTCTGAGAGTGATGATATGTCTGTGCAAACTATAAAATAGCATGTATGCATTCGAGCCAACATTTTGGCTCGAAAGTTCTATATGTGTTCTCAAGATGCGAAGAAGCAACTGTTCTCGTCGTACTGTACCAGTATCTATTGCAGCCATCTGCGGTCTTCGTACTCGTCATGTAACTGGGAAAAACTGCGGGTCACATAGAACAACGTATTTCGCTGGTTAACGCACTCCCCGCGCAATTGTAGTGCTACTTACATGTTTGGGATTATTGTTTATTATTAGCTCTGTGCCCAGTTTTAATGAGGTTATTCGATGCCAGATTAATTCTATACGGAACAGACTTATGTCGACAGACAACTTCTTACTTTGCGGCTTTCCGATTTGTCTCAGACTTCGCGTTTAATTTGTCATTGGTCTCAGAAAATCTATGGTACGCGCTAGTAATTTGTCTTTTGGCTGCCATCTTATTATTTATTTGTTCATTCTATAGACCATCTGTGTCTGAAATGAATAGGTATTATTATTATATTAAAGAGTTCTATCTCGGGACTGTCCTATTGTACTTATGATTAGGCTTGGACCCTGATGAAAGATATGCCAAGGATATACAGAATTTATACTCCCAAAAATATCTGAAACAACTGCTCTGATGTACATCAGTACATATAGTGATGTTATAATAAAACTCCTATACTCAGGCTGTTGTGGTGTCGGGACATACCAGGAGAGTGGGTATGTTTATAGACATGTTCTTGTATTGCAGTTATCTATTTAATGCTGTCACAAAATTAGATAAATAATTGATGCAAAAACTGATGCTTACAGCACTCTTTCGCCAATTTTGTAACTTTTTGCCACTCTGCGTCTTCCCGTATGTTTTGTGGATATTTTGAAACGATCCCCGATTACAATTCTAAACTAATTTGCACGTTTGACAAAACAATATATAGCTACGACGTCAAATGAATCTGAATGTCTAAATCACGGAACTAAATTATTTTTGGTGACTGACATTCGAGAAACCCGTCCTCCAATGCAGTAGTAAGTGTTTTTTATCTAGTATCTTATGGTGAATGACGATCGTTATATTGAGGATTTAAAAGGCAATCGCACCAAATCTTTGCCGAAGTATTTGTTCGATGACTAAATTGGGCATAAAAACCATTTTGGCCATTTAGCAACGAAGAATTAATCCCACAAAAAAACTTTTGACATAGTTTTTAATGCGTTTGACGCAATTTAATTGTATTTTGGAGATGGCCCATCTGTGACGTCACAGATCAATGACGTCATAATACTTTTTTGATATTAGACGATTTAAGAACATGTATGCAATCAATTGACATCAACCATTTTGCCATATGCCCGGTATGAGTGAAGATATAGTCATTTTAATACGTATACCTCCATTTTAAAAGTAGGAAGATGCAATCCAATTGTCCTTGTATTTCGTAATTTTTCATCATACGGCAATAGTTTTCACCACCACATCCTACCTCGTCTGAAAGAAGAGAGTCTAAGCTTTCCAATGAGATATAGTTTGCCTCTGTGTACGGGGGGTGCATTTTATTCCTAAACACAGGGTCCCGACCGCTCGTCTATAATGTATTCTTATCCCTTCAACAAGTGTTTGTATGTATGTCGTCCCGTTATTTTGTGCTGAGTTACTGGACCATGATATCAACGACTTTTGTATTTCTCAACAGACGTTATCTGGCCATTGTCTGGAAATTTCAATTTGAATCGGAATAACTTGATTGAACTGCGGATGTTCTTTTTCTGTTATGTTGGCATGACATTAATACATCTAACACTCTACTCTCTCATTACTATGCGGTAGTAAGGATGCTTTAATCAGTGAGCTGACTACGAAATGCTCACATTAGGCCAATTTACTCAACTAATTATACTGTATTGTGATAATGCTGTTTTTAATCATATTATGGTGTACAATTTATATCAGCTAAACCTAATATTTTTTAATGGATAATATCTCCACTACCGAGGGTGTTCCTGAAAACTTATGGAACTGTCTGCCATTCATCACCGAAGAAATCCCTGCAAATACGCAAGACGAGACTAATTTTCATCATACATTTATAATATTTGCTTTAATCCCACTGATCTAAAGGTTAGGGACAAAACCCAATATGTAACAGATGACGATATCTACGAAACGGCTCATTGGAGTCCCATAAATTCCCACCAATCCAAATATTATACAGACGAGTCCTATAACACGGCTAATAACAACTTGAATCTCGAGGCATCGTCAGTATTTTCAGCCTTGCAAATAATTGCTCGAAGTTTAAAAAAACATTTTACTGCGATTACAGGTTTCATCTACAATCTCAAGACCAGGTTTACCGTCATCGGTATATCGGAAAGCTGGCTTAATGTCTCCACACAAAAGCTCTTCAATATCCCTGGTTATATACCATATATTTCGTCTCGTCAAAAGTAAAAGGGTGGGGGTTTAGTTATTTATGTCCGGGATGACATCTCATCCCGTACTGTCAGGGAAGACGTATCTTCTCACGAAGAAAACCAATATGAATGTTTGTTTATAGAAATTGGCGTTCCTACGGAAAATAATAACAGTGATAAGTATCTGGTGGATTTATTTTATCGACCACCTGGAAATAATCCTGACTGTTTCTATAACCAACAAACAAACCAACAATACAGGAATAAACTTTGCCACACTTTAAAATTTGCAAAGAAGTCTTACTTCCATAACAAATTCAATGAATGTAATAATGATAATGGTACCGGGACAACGTTAAACCAGTTACTTAATCGGCAAAAAACAACGTCTCTGTCGGAGATGTTTAATATCGATAATGTTTAAACTACAGATTCAACCAGTATCGCCAATAAGTTTGATGAATATTTCTGTTCAGTCACTAGTAATTTGGCCGAAAAAATCCCAGAGGTAGACGGTAGATTTACAGACTATCTTACAGGACATTTTCAGAACGATTTCAAATTCCAAGAATGTACATCTTCCCAGATAGCAGAAATTATCATGAATTCCAAAAATAGTGCAGCTGGACTTGGTGGAATTCGTATGTCACTTCTTAAACCTCTCGCTCAAACTATCAGTTTACCTATATAAAAAATTATTAACTTATCCGTCGAGACTGGTATCGTTCCCTCAGAAATGAAAATAGCCAAGGTGACAAGGTCACCCCCATACACAAATCTGGTGACAAACCTGTATTTGAAAATTATAGACCCATTTCGGTATTACCATGTCTTAGTAAAATCTTAGAAAAGTTTGTTGCTAATAACATCAATGACTATCTTGAAGAATTTGCTATTTTATACTGCAATCAGTTTGGATTCAGATCGAACCACTCCACCCACTTAGCAGTATTGTCGTTATATGAATCACTGGTTGCTGACAAGGAATCCAATCTGCTCATCATTGTCACGTTTCTAGATCTTTCAAAGGCGTTCGACACCATTGGCCACTCTATACTGTTAAAAAAATCGGAACACTATGAATTCCGTGGGTTAAGCAACCAGTGGTTCAACAGTTATTGACCGCCTGCAGTCTGTTTCAAATAATGAAACAATATATATAGCAGAACAAATTACAAGTGGTGTCTCTCAGGGTTCCATCCTGGGAGCAATACTATTCTTCATTTATATCAATGATGTTATACTAGTCTCAGATATTTTGAAAATCATTATATTCGCTGTTGACACGAGTGTCCAATGCTAATCCACAAGTCCTCTCTGACATCATGTCAAAGGAACTAACTTTATTACATAACTGGTTCTCGTGTAATAAACTGTCGTTAAACATCAAAAAGACAAAATTTATGTTGATCTCACCCAACTGTAAAAGAAACGTACCATTTACGCCAGAATGGCATGTAATGAGGCATGGCATTGAAAGAGTTGATTGTTTTAAGTTTCTCGGAGTATACTTGAATGAAAAATTAAATTGGCAAATTCATATCAACGAACCCTGAAGAAAAATATCCAGAAACGTTGGCATGATTAATCTAGTCAAGCAAGAACCCTTTATATCTTGTACTACTCACTCATTTATCCCTGTCTATCCTATTGTAATGTCATTTGGGGCAACATTTATGTTAGCCATTTAAGACCTCTAATTCTCCTGCAAAAGAGCAATTCGAATTATTTCCCTTTCGAATAAATTCGAACACTCAAGTCCTTTATTTGCCAGCCTCAAAATACTGCCGATCTTAGAACTTAATCGTTATGTTATGTTACAATTCTGTCAGAAATTCATCCATCATGGCTCATTGTGGCCCAAACCATTCCATAATTACCTCACCACATTATCTGACGTACACCATTATCCTACCAGGGGTTCCTGAAACAAATTATATAGACCCTTCTTCCGAACTGATATTTCATTTCACACACCTAAAATCAAAGCCTCCGAAGAATGGAACAAGTTACCCTCCGACTTACAAAAATGTACATCCATATCATTATTCAAAACACTTGCGAAACTATATCTACAAACAGATAACACTACACCCATATACACTCTTAATTAAACCCATACAGTATATGCCAGTGGTTGTATTTTATTCGCCGCACTTCACCTGAAGGATCTTGGCGCCCACCATTGTCCGATAATTGTAAGCTAATGACAAGAGAATCTTTTTGTCCATTGTTACTAAGAACAAACGAATGATTTGTAATTTTGTTTGCATAATTTCGAATTTGAGCGAAAAAGATCGAAAAAGGGACATTGGAAAACACCAAGATACTATCTTTCTAAGTTTCAGGAGTTTCAAGATTTCTAGAAACTGTACTTGATGTCGGTTGTTATAATACAAGTGAAATGAGCAAAGTTAGTCTGAAAGTGAATGTCCAGAGGATCCTTCATCTTCGTTTCGTAGTATTTTTTTTTCGCATGTGTCATCATTGGATACTGGAAGCGAAGACAAATCTCTTTGACACTTTCGCATGAGCTATGAAAAATACTTAAGATTTTATAATGAGGAACGAATGCTATTTCTGTTCTGTTTACTGTGCTAGTTTGAGTTGTCTCTTTTAAGATACCATGCTCGAAAATAGTAAGATGGTATAAAACTTAATACTGAAGGGGTCCGGTCTGTGCAGTAATGTTGAAACTTTGAAAGTGTCTGCATCCTGAATATCTCTCTTGGATCGAAACACGCAGTAGTCTACAGTTGTCGAGTTGTGACGTTGTGTCACAAGAGTGACGTCCCTTCGTGTAGACGACCCATCGGCAGACGAAACGGTGGGACAGTTCACTTGCAATGGGATGGACTAAAGTAAACTGATTTAAAATTTGCAGAAATACATTTTAATTCGGAATCATTTGAACTCCTTGATATAGAAGGTGAAGGTGTCAATATTTTCTATAGTCGATATATAGAATATGCCCCACCGTTTGATCCGCCCACTCTTGTGATGCAACGCCACAACTCTGAAATACCGTATTAATTTGAAACGTAACCAAAAAAGTTATCTTGCACAACTAGGCCTCATGTGTGACCTGTGTACCAAATTTCAGAAAGATCCATGGAGTATTTCCTGAGAATTCACGATAACAATGTTTCAGAGGAAAATTCAAGTTGGCCACCTGGTGGCCATATTGGATTTTCGAGTCGGACCACAAAAGGTATCTTGCGCAACTGGACCACAAGGGGAACCTGTGTACCAAATTGGAGAAATATCCATGCACTACTTCCTGAGAAATCACGATAACAAAATTTCATGGGAAAATCCATAATGGCCACCTGGTGGGCATATTACATTTTCGAATCGGACCGAAAATGGTATCTTGCACCACTAGACCCCAAGGGGAACCTGTGTACCAAATTTGAGAAAGATCCACACAGTACTTCTGGAGAAATCACGATAAAGTTTCATGGGGAAATCCAAGATGGCCGCCTGGTGACCATACTGGATCTTCGAATCGGACCAGTAAAGGTATCTTGCACAACAAGAAACCAAGTGGAACCAGTCTACCAAATTTGAGAAAGATCCATGCGGTAGTTCCTGAGAAATCGCAATAACAAAGTTTCATGGGGAAATCCAAGATGGCCCCCCTGGTGGTCATATTGGATTTTGGAATCGGGCCAAAAAGGTATCTTGCACAACTAGACCCCAAGGGGAATCTGTACCGAATTTGAGAAAGATCCATGCAGCAGTTCCTGAGAAATCGCGATAACAAGGTTGCATGGGGAAATCCAAGATGGCCACCTGTGGCCATATTGGATTTTCGTATCGGACCAGGAAAGGTATCTTGCACAACTAGACCCCAAGAGGAACATGTGTACCAAATTTGAGAAAGATCCATGCAGTAGTTCCTGAGAAATCGCGATAACAAGAATTGTTTACGGACGGACGACGGACAACGGACAAAAAGCGATTTGAACGGCTAAAAATTCAATTCAATTCAATTCAATGCACCCTGAGAGGCATACAGGTACCTAATATTTGGAGCAGTTACCATGATAGGTGTGATTATACTATTGAATGCATATATTGCGATCATCGCCAGTACAGACGGTTATGATCCATGCCTCGATTATACAGCTCGTTGTATTGGTTCCATCGAGATTCTTTGTGCACTGGTCTTCAGTCCGCATGATCATGGATAAATTCAAAGAATTCTTCAGAAACTTCGCTACCTTTCACCCCGAGAAAAGTTGGTGATAACACCCCTAAATAACAGTCTTATATTTGAAAAAAGAGCATATACAAAAAAATCAGATATTTTGACAATTTTTTTCATATAAATCAATGTTTTCGAATGAATCAGAGAAAATCAAAGAGCTTGGATTTCAGGGAGCACTTAAAAGTGAACACTTAGTATACAACCTGAGAATAAAGTAACACACTATAATATTTTACCTATATTTTGCCACATGTATTACTGATTGAAATTAGCCATGGGGAATGCCCATTTACAATGCCGAATTCTGGCAATCGCTCAAGTGCCAAAATTGCATGTTAAAGATAGGAGAAAACCTCAAAGTCCAAAGTGTAGGTGGGCTAAACATCTAGTGAATATTTGACCAAACATATGGATACTATTTCGCAGCACTGTATAAGCATCACCAAACATGCATGATTATATATTTGATCAAACAATTGGATAAATTAATCATTCACAACACTGTATAAGACAACGCGGACGTCGAGGTAACTACCGATGTTTTGGCCACCATCTCAGAGATTTGCCGTTGATCTTTAACCCAGAAGTGAATGGGCCGTTTTTGTCGATATATTTTGATACACAGACTATACAATCCTGAAATTACAGTATGTTGGCAAACTATTTTTTGGATAAATACTACAATAGTAAACTTCAAATAAGCGGGGTTTGATTTTTACAGCGAAATTGGTTCAGTTGGCCTATCTAAATGCATGTTAAGAGTCAACGGCTCAATCAAGCGAAACATCGCATTCCTTTTGCCTAACACAAATACGACCAATCATCCATGGCGAATACCCCTCTTCAACACACATATACGTTAATGACAGTTATAATTAAAAATGAATTGCCGTCTGAAATTCGAGAGAAGAGTCAAAAAGACTTTTTGATAACAACTTGTTTATTACTAACATCTTTGTTTTAATTCGAGTGACATTGTACAGGAGATTATGTATGTTTATGTAGAATCTCGAACTAGAATACGACAATGCTAATAAAACATACAGCGGTAATTTATAATTCAAGGCCAATTGTGCACATTAAAGAAATAAGATTCGTAATTTCTCAAAATTTACTTATAACCGTTTTTAAAGCCTTTGCTCCAGAAAAAGATATGCATGAAATTTTTCATATCGGTGTAACTTAATCACGTAATGTGTAATCATGATTTTCATCCCGCAGTCGATCGATTGGTAAACAGGGTGAAGTTTATTTTGGATTGTACGTTGTGACCAGACTATCCATTAATTTGATATAAAGGCCGTTTAGTATGAGGTTATATAGAGCTACCACCGCTTAACATGTGCTGATACAAACGAATCTTCCTGTATGGTGTTGTGTAAACACTAAATGACTTAAATCTGTAAGCTCCGTGATTTACACCTGAACACGAATTGTATTCTGTTCTCTATCTTGTTTATTCTGCAAATTGGACCAGATAAACTAGCTCGCAGAAATGTAACATGCTGACAGTGATTATATAAATATATAGGTTACTGTGTCTAACTACACCCATAGAATAAACTGCTGGTAAAGAACGAATCCACGTCATTTCGGCATGTGATATTTCGGTAAGCGATATTCCGGCACCCGATATTTGGGCACGCGACATTTCGGCACTAAGTGAAGAGTACGACATTTCGGCACGCGACATTCGGCACTTTTTTTACAGGCCAAATTATACTGAAAATTAAGATTTTCACATCTTCTATTAACATTTGACTAACATATGAACAAACCATTTTGAGGGTTACCAAGTTGTAGTCTTTTGTCGGGAATATCGGCGAGATTTCGGCAACTTTTTTCACATATGCAGTTGGTTTAGAAAGATATGGTGTCATAACGCAGAAGGCAAAACCACAAGTATTGAGGTACATAATGTGATCTGTTTATATGTTGAATATATGTTACAAAAAGAATGTGACATTCATATTTTTAGCCAAATTTGGCCTGAGAAGAGGATGCCGAAATGTCGCGTGCCGGAATGTCGTGTGTCAAAATGTCGCGTGTCGAAATTTTCTGATACCGTAAAACTCATTCCCAGTCATGGTTGGTCTGACGGAGGTACGGGGTATACAGACATGCATGGCGAAGCAGTGCTCATCAAGTTGAACACCGCAAAATTACAGCCCCCGCCCTGGCTGAATATATATATATATATTGAATCGAGTGTAGGACAAAATCCTCCAGGGACAAAACCCCCATCACATATTATTTTCTGTGCTACTTCAGCAAGAAAACGAAAAAAGCATGGTAAACGATAACATCTCAAGACAATGTTATTTCATATTTTATGATCTTTTATTACTTCCGTAGCCTGTTCTTAGATACATGATCAATAACTTAAACAAAACAAAGTAAATAAAATCTAAAATGACATGCACTTCTCAAGGTACAGTTTGTATCTACTATCACTGGGACAACATGAAGCACATTTAAAAGCAGATTAGTTCGTTGAGTGCGATTTACAATTTATATCAAAAGCAAGTCCGCTTTCATGTGTCAGAAGATGCTTAAGTACAATATTATAATATAGCTTAAATACACGAAGAAAATGACAAGAACAATTCCGATCGTAAAGAATTAAATTTTTTATAAATTATTAAATTCAAAATTTATAAATTCTGTTAGAAATTCGGTCTGAATGGCTATTTCCATATTAAGTGAGTGTTTTGTCCAATTTTTCTATTTTGGGAGTTTTGGTCGTGGGGGTTGTGTCCGTGGGGGCCAGCTTGAATCATGTAGCCAACATTATATTCATATACATTGCTTGTCAGGATGAATGTTTGGACTGGGAAACGTCTGTTAACCATGCGCCTTCCCAGGAGAGAGATCATCCATTCTCCGTTGTACATGGAGACTGGGGTGCCTGGCTCATTGTCGAACATTTACTCAGGGAGATGATGAAGCAAGAGTAACATCATAATCTAAAATAAAGTCGAACTATTTGAATTTCATATAGTATTGAGCAATATGACACGAAGTTATATGGTATGCTATGTATCTATTCCACTGATCAGATGGTACAATTTTGTTCGTATATGAGTTGTGGCTAATATAAACGAAACATTCTATTCACTTTTACAATACAAATTTCGCATTGTATCCGGGTAATGCAAATGTTGATGACAATTCTACGATGTCCCTTATAAGACAGGCATTTTCTCTTTTTTTTCGTTTTTTAGTTGTTCAATAATTATGGGATAAGTATAGCATAGATAAAAAAGGATAAAAAAAATAGAAAAAAAATCATATCTCAGCATCAAGCTAGGAATAAATTAATGTTATCTCATGTGTGTGTCCGTGACCACGCTGCGACTGCTATGTGATGCAATGTTCACACTAGACAGATACAGGAAAACAATGTTGTGTTGGGTCAGTTATCATCTCTCGTGTTTACAGATATATTTATTTGTAGTGAACATTTTTCTACGCTAAAACTCAACAATAATCTCTTCCATTATATACAATCATACTTAGCAAAAATGTATTCCATTATTTATTATTGTAATAACAAGTGCAGAGAGGATGGGTAGTTGGAAATCAGAGTATAAAATCTTAATTAACATTTGAAAAATGTCACATAGTTCGACATTCCAATGTCAACTTTCTGTTTTTTTCACCCAGTTTCTTTTGGATGGCAGCCTGTGTATTCTGATGACTCATTCGGACTGATTAGATCTGTAATCCGCGAGTAAGGGACGGGGTGTGACGAAGAGGTGCATTCTACGTTTTCGTTCGTTATTTTAATTTTCCTTCAGTGAAGAAATATTACATTCTGCTGAAAGCTTTGCTGTATGTATGAAGCCTAATTTCGTTGAGAATTTCGAATAAAATTTAACAAAATGTTATTCATATCTATATACTAGATCTCTGAACTTAAATATTTGAAAGTATTCCAATATGATTTGCGATTTCAGATTTAAAAAATAATTATCCTTCTACGTAATTTGCAGAAATATTCTCTGCATTATCCGTATAGGAAAACAAAAAAAGTGTGACAAATTAAGGCGAGAGAGACGATTAATAATCATAGACAGAAGCAGACAGAACCATTCCTACATGTCATCACAACATATCAGACAGTGGAGTCTATAATTAAGCCAGGAACACAACTTGGCTGGATGGTCCTCTAAACTCATTATACTCATATTCACTCGGTTTATTCACCCATGAGAATAAAATTTAAGTATATTACAAATAACGATCTCGTGTTGCGATTCTTGCTGTTTGTATTTGATCAAATGTAAGTTATTAACTCGCCACACTCTGCGATTGGGATGACGGGAGTTATATTGCGGAGGAGAGGTGGCTTTGAAGGAGGGACCGGATGTAGTCTACGTTTTAGTTTTCTGCGGCAAATTACATTCTATATAGAAGCCTTTTTCGATATAATAAAAGATATATTATTAGTAAATACTTTTTTAAAAACTATTACTCAAATATCTTTACCAAGTCTCTGCATTAGTGCAGTAATCTAGTCACCTTAATTAAATATATGAAATATCCCAAAATGTGATGTTATTGCTACAAAACAACATCCGATTTTTGCGACTGTATTCTCGATATTATCCGTATATAAAATACCCAGTTATCTTCTGTTGTGTTTAATAAGAGAAAGCAAACTCAACAAAATACAGCAGGAGACAAGCGAATATTTAAAAAGGGGTGTCAGCTGCGCAGCCTGTATACTTTTATGCATGCGCAGTGCATCGTGGAAGCGAGACCTGAGTCGTCCAGTTACCTGTATCAGCAAAATATAATAGAAAGACTGATGCCGGCTTCTTATCGGCTGGGAATCCGTTTTCAGCCATATCAACCCATCAGGAGGCCGACAATTCCGCTACTGGTCGGGCACAACGATAAGATGTAATTTTATCTTCCAGGCTGAATAACTGAAGGATTCGCCGCGGTGTCCATGTTAGGATTAGCAAAATTTCGCCAGACAGGATTACGAGCCACCAACATCCAGCGTCGAGGCGGGGATGACCGAGAAGCTTATCGGGATTTCGGCTCATTCGGACCGACGGACGGTCGCGAATGACTCGTAATATCTCCACTCTATATGGGAGACAACGATTTCAATGGTGTTTCACTTACCCACGTTAGTCCCTGAGCTACCGATTTTAAATAGATAGATAAGAAGTCAAGGAAGATCCAACAGTGGTAATGAAGAGCGAATCAGACCAAACTCTGACTCAGTGTTATATGAATTAGTAGTCAGACTCTTTAGTCAGTAGTGCATACTCTCAGCACTCTTAATCAGTTATATGGTCTTAGCGGCCGTAGCCATTGGTAAGAGTTGACCCATCACTTCTTACGCTGGTATTACTGACAAAATGCAGCCATAGTGAAAAGCTTTACTCACACAGAATGTTGACACCAGCTGTCATAAAACTCGTTCCTTCGCTGTTGTTGGCAGTACATGTATACACTCCAGCATCAGATCTGAGAACTCGGAAGATGACGCTCGTACCATTGCTGTCAGCTTGATTCTTGTACCCATTATCGTCGGAACTCCAAGTAATCGTCGCTCTGGGATTGCTATCAACTAAGCATCTTAGCTGCAGCTCATCCCCTTCCTCAGCAACCAATGTTCGATGAGCTATATTTATTTCGGGTTTGTCTACAACGAGAGTTCACAGCTTTACATCCATCGTATGGAAACACAATTATTTCCAACATTCGGCTAAACTTGCTTCTAGCAGATTTGTTAGCATTAAATTTATGAAATTTTAACCCTATCTGGCCTGGGCTTTTTGGGACCTGTCCAGGCCTGGGGGGGGGGGCCGAAATGGCCCCCCCTAATTATTTTTCTTACTCCTTGAGCTAGGGGGCTGAAACTTATTACACTATACCCTTGGGTCAAGCTCTACCAGAAAATGTAAAAAAATCCAAGATGGCCGCTTTGATGACGTCACAGTGACATCATTTTCAAAAACGGCATTTTTTGGTCGATTTTTCGGTCGAATTTTCCGATTTTTTTATTTTTGCAATTTCTCCACAAAATCTGCACGAAAAATTAGCAAATATTAATGTGATATGAAATAAAATAGTTTTTACCCACTTTTCATCGCGGAAAAGCATAAATTTTGAAGAAATATGACAAAAAACATCACTTTTCTAGTACCCACGTGGCCGCCATCTTGAATTTACCCATGATCCTCTGCTCAGGGGGTTATGCAAATAGTTTCAAAATGACCCCAATAAGATAAACTATAAAGTCAGGTAGTTTCAGCTCTCCATTTTTTCCCGTTCCTGAGATAGTGCAGAAAGTTTGGTAGGGGGGGCCATAATGGCCCCCCCAGGCCTGGTAGGGTTAATTAGATATAACACATTTTCACATACTTTGAGTTATCCAGTGTCGGCGAGTAGGATACGAGAATTTATCCTGTTTTCTGGCGAAAATACCCCACGACCGCGAGAGTGGGGCATTTTGCCAGTCTCGAGCGGGAATCGAACCAGCGACTCCCAGAGTATGGCATCTAATCGCCAGAACTATATGTCGGCGATCTAAACCTCCCGGTCAACGGGCCTCCCACAAAAAAATAGGAGGTAGCAGACCGGTAGTCTTGAAAGCGACCATACAGTACCCCTCTGATGTTTCTGTACTCTGGGAGTCGCTGATTCGAATCCCGCTCGGGGCTCAACCAATTTTCTGCACTAGAATCTGTGTTATACTAAGATATAGTAATCCTAAAACAACGAAAATACTGTCATGTAAAATCTCTCTAGTTGTGTGGTGAAACCCCGTGAAAAGAAAATCTATTTCTACTCCCAGTAGATCCTGGGTCTTCATTGGCCGAGAGAGGTCACGTGAAGTGAAGACAAATATTCGTCTCCCACTCTATTCTGTATACCAATAACACGGAATATCATTTATGTATACTTTATTGTTCAAATTTAAAATTTAATTCTTGGCAATGTTATGTCGGTCGCTGTACTCTGCTCAGCATTGAATGTCTCGTACAATGAAATTCTTGAATCTGCTGCACTGACTGACCTCTAGGGCGGGGCTAGCCACCGTGTGCAGTGTAAACAAACATGGCTGTTGAAGTGTTCTGCCAGTGACAGAACGGGAAATTAGCAGATAGTAAATATTTTTAATACACGCTGTTTAATTCAAGATTAGACCCTTTTCAGACGTGTTTGGTTAGCACACTGTGCAGTGTTTTTCGCCGACTCGACTCCGGCAAGGCCGATCAGCCGAAGAGTCGGCGATCAAACTGGCGCAGTACGGTCTTTTGACTTATAATTTCGAGCAAAAGTCAAGATGTTTTATCTTATTTCTACTCTGGGAGTCGCTGATTCGAATCCCGCTCGGGACTCCACTAATTTTCTGCACTAGAATCTGTGTTATACTAAGATAGTGTAATCCTAAAATAATACTGTTATAAGATCACTTTCTAAATGAAAAAAAAAAATCTTTATATTTTACATGGTCTGACAGATAAATGATTAATATTGTCCTTGCCTTGTCTTTTGTCTCATATGTGTACTTAACAATGGCTGCATGGACCCGTCGAGGATTTCTCCTACAAAGTTATACAAAGCAATGTCGCTGACTTTTGTAGAATGCCATCTTCTGTAAATTGTCACCTATTTCTATTTCTCACTTATACGAACAGCATGATGAAAAATCGCCCATTGGATACGTGGTTTCATGAATAAAATACATTATTAGAGACTGGAACACCTTAAGCCCATAACGGCATAATCCGACGGCATGATCCAAATACACTGATATTCTGGCTGCATTATACCGATATACATCGGAAGGACGGTCATCAGCATCGGATAGATGTTTCCTGCTCCCACTGGCAATATTGCACACCTGCTTATAATTTCGCCCCTCAGCAAAGATTATGCCACAGATATGCAAACATTGGAATTACACTATTTAACTGAAATCCAAAAACTAGGCAATATCGTACAATGGGAACCTAGAACGGCGTAATCTGACAAGGGAGGCCATTCGATCAAAACACTGATATTTTGGCTACAACATATCCAGCCAGGGACAGGCAAGGACCACTATTGGTTGCTACATACAGTGGCCCGAGGATCCAACCCAGGTACAAGAGCCAACTCCTATTTAGTATTTATTATTCAATATTGGGTATTCAAATTCATATTATTTTGTGTCAGATTTATGCTCATGGCCCCTGTCACCTTTCAAATGTTTTTGATACTGTGCCAAATAAATTGGAACTCTTCTGCACGGGGAGATCAATTTAGTCTATGCATCGAGGTTTTGGTTGTGCAAAAATGCCAGTCCGGCATATAAAACATTATGATCCCGAATTAGTGGTTTTAATTCAGTGGACAAATTGAACTGGATTTGGACCAGTGTGCCTTTCTCTTCATCTATAAAGTTAATGTAGCCTACTATACTTTCATAATTATGAACAACGAGCAAGTTTTCATCACTTTCTACGCAGTCTGGGTCAACCATAGGTCACGCGAGACACCTATTTGTGCCTTCATATATGAAGAGTTTCACTGTTTTATCATCTCGAAACACTAGGATTCAATAGCGGGTAAAAGTGCAAATGACTTACATCTGACATCCAAGACAGTTGACGCTGTAAAGCTGCCACCTTTATTGCAAGCTTCGCATTTTAAATATTTTCCGTTCATCCATTTCTCGGTTGTTATTGTTATACCGCTTTCGTTTTGATGAGGTTGTACTACTTGTTTTGCAACCGGACGACCGTCAAGTGACCATTTGAAGATTGGTGACGGGTTCCCTCCAAATGACAAACATTTGAATCGGCGCACTTGTCTGCCTGGTTCGGAAGCCATGCTGTCCTCAATTGAAACATTTTTCACAGGTACTGCAAAAGGTAGGAGAAAATTATTCCACACGTTATATTTGTTCTTCGCTCGTTAATGGTGTAATAGCGCAAACTACACAACTGGATCGTGTCTCACGATAAAATTATGAGATCCGGCATTAAACAGAATGTACATCGAGATCTCCCGCACCGAGTGGAGAGGAGACCAGCAGACGTTTCTTAATTTATATCGACGACTTATTCGTTCTAAGTTTGAGTATGGCTCTATTGTTTACAACGGTGCAAGCAAGTCAAACGTGACAAAACTAGCTCCTATTCTCCATCAAGGACTAAAACTTTGCCCCGGAGCGTTCAGAACATCCCCTAATGAAAGCTTAAACGTCGAAGCAAATGAATCTCCTTCGAACTTCGGAGAATTAACTAGCACTGCAATATATCACAAAGTAGCGATATAATCGCTAAAATCCTGCATAGAACTGTGTTTTCAACCTCCAATACGTAGACTTATATTTAAAGAAACCCTCCATTATTTCACCTCTTGGAATTCGTATGAAACTACACATTGTAGCAGCTAGTATTAAGCTTAGTCAAATTTTACCTAACAAACTCTTACAAGTTTCACAATGGCGGTTTGCCAGACCAGAAGTAGATATTACAATAACGAAATATAAATAAAAAACACAGATACGAACCATCTCGTATATACACAGGAATTTGGTCTATTGAGAGAAAAATACAGATCGCATCAATCTATTTATACAGATGGTTGTAAAGATGGCGAGACAGTAGCGTGCGCTACTATCTTTAGTTCCGAAACTAAAATCTGTCGACTTCCAGGTAAAAGTTCGATTTTCACTGCCGAAGCTAAAGCTCTGTTGTTAGCTTTAAAAGGTATTGGTTCTACTATAGGAGAAAAATATGTCATATTATCAGATTTATTGTCATGCCTTCAAGCGATTGAGCGTGGAACTTCAATTCACCCCACTAGTTTGAACATTATACAATTATATGATCGTAGATTTCATCAACAGATTGGTGTTGTGTTTTGTTGAATGCCTAGCCACGTTGGCATCAAAGGAAATACTGAAGCTGATGAAATGGCTAAGGCAGTGCTAGATAATGATGCTGATCCTGTTGGAATCCCATATAGCGATTCCAGATCCTCTACCTGTGCTTATGTGAGAAAGCGGTTTCAATCTTTATGGGATGCTGGGGATAATAACAAATTTCATAAGTTGAAAATTTTTTTTAGGACATATTCATATGAGCAGCCAGAAATGTTTCGATCAAGTCATGATCAGGCGATGTAGAATCGACTATACTCGATTAACTCACGAAGATTGGCTGAAAAAGGAAACAGTCCCGATGTGTATTCCATGCCACGAAGATATTACAGTGAAACATATTCTGATCGACTGTATAGATTTTAAGATTATAAGAAATTCTTTTTATCAAGCAGCTACTTTTGAAGATCTTTTTAGTCGGGTAAAAGAAGACTGTATTTTAGGTTATTTGAAAGAAATCTTTTAATAAGTTTTAATGTATGTGCATGTTTTTGTTTGTGTGTTGTGTTGATTACTTCTGGATTGGTGGGTTGTTGACTTGCTTTTGTGGGAATGCTTAGAATATTTGTTGATAGTCGCTATATAGCTGAGAAGTTGCTGATTTGTATGCTGATGGAGTTGTATGAGGTATCAATGTGAAGCCTATGTGAGGGGGCATCCGCCTGGACTAGTGTCTCGGTCGTTGTCCACATTCTACGCATGCGCAGACAGGGAATTGTGGGAAAAGGGTATGGAAATAGACCTGTAGGGGTCTGGATGGGCCACGAGTGGGCCGATTGGATCGAGTGAGGTATCAATGTGAAGCATTCGTGAGGGAGCATCCACCTGGACTAGTGCGTCGTTCGTGTTCAACATTCTGCGCATGCGCAGACAGGGAATTGTGGGAAAAGGGTATGGAAATAGACATTTTGGGGTCTAGGTGAGCCCCTAATGATCCTATGGTGTCGTATGGGGTCGTATTTTGAAGTTCTCGTGAGGAAGCACTCATCTGGACTAGTGTGTCGTTCGTGTTCAACATTCTGCGCATGCGCAGACAGGGAATTGTGGGAAAAGGGTATGGAAATAGACGTTTTGGGGTCTAGGTAAGCCCCTAATGGTCTGATGGGGTCGAGTGAGGTATCAATGTGAAGCATTCGTGAAGCAGCATCCGACTGGATGGGTGTGACGTAAAACTGACGTCATTCTGCGCATGCGCAGTATACCAAGTATATGGAAATAGACATTTTGGCGCCGATATGGGTCACTATGGGTCCGATGGAGTCGTCTGAGGTCTTATTTTGAAGCTCTCGTAGAGGAGCATCCGATTTGGTTTGTCTCATGGTTTGTCCGTGTTCAATGGTCTGCGCATGCGCAGTCTGGCCGTAGTATAGAAAGCAGGCATTTTGGGGATGCATGGGGGTGTGTTTTGACCCACCACTATGGGTCCATGGTTGTGGTTTGGTGGTGTGGGTTCTGCGCACAGACGTCACTCCCGGGTTTCACAAAAAAATACCTCCGAACCCAGAAGAGTTCTAATTTTCCCTTAGATGTAGGGTCCGGATTTTCAACATCCGGGTTTTCCCCCGGCCCGGCCCGGCCCGGCCCGGTCCGCCTGTGCGGGTGATCCGGAAGTGTGCAAGGGCACTATATCACATCGGGGTATATATTTCATCCAAGTATAGCGGATAGCGGTTGTCGTGAATAACAACAAGTTCAGCAATGTTTGTACAGTTTATCATCCTCAATGTTACATCATACCCAGACTGGGGGAGCTGCCCTGGGTATGTTTAGTATGTTCACAGCAAAACAAATTGAAATATCAAACACCATGTTTTATTATTTAACGCACCGTCACATTTAATGTTTCCTGAGCTCAAGTCAACGATCAGCATGTAGACATAGAGAGTATATACGGCATGTTATGCTATTCATCAGTGCAATGGTGACGCATTCAGCCGATGGGGGTGGTCGATCAGCTTGGTAACAAAGGACGTAGCATTGGTGACCCTCTCTACGGTCCATTGTGTGTTGGGGCGTTGGCGATGTGCCCATCTCAAGGGATTCACGGTGTCCAGTTTCTCCAGCATCGTCTCTAGCGACGCCCGGTTAATGATGGTGAACGGCTGGTCAAACACATGGCTGTTATTACTGGCATAATAATACCGTAACTGGTCCGTCTCTTTGTGACGTAAGATGTACCCGAAAGCGACATTCAATTTGAAGACCGTAGCTTGGTCATTGAAGATGGCTTCCACGTAGCTCGGTAGACGGGTGAGGTCGGTCAGTGGGAAATTGTAGATATCTGGAATGGGGCGATCACGGTGGTAAACGTGCCGTATCATGGGCCATTGGCGCCGATAGATGTCATTCACTGGATGGGCGTCCTGTAACAGATCGCTAGGAATATCCACTGCATCTTCCAGAAAATGTTCGATGTCGTCAGGCGTATGACTGGCAACAGTAACGCTAGGGACTGGCTGAATATCTAGGCTCTTCTGAACTGTGGGTATAGGCGGGCTCTTTGTGATCGCATCACCAGTGGCATTTGTCTCCCCGGGCTCATCTTCACTGGGTCTGACCCTCCTGGGTGCCTCTTTAGTGAGAAGTTGTCGCCCAAACCGTAGAGACGGGGTATGAATCAAACGCTGATGCCGTCTTAACTGACTGGGTCGTTTGAAGAGTTGACCACATTCATTACATTGTTCCGTCGCGCCCTCGTGGAATGAGCTTTCGTGGCGCAGTAAAGGATCCTCCCGATTAAATGACCGTGCGCAGGATATACAAGTATACCGTGCGCCGTGATATCTACCCCCATGTGTTTAGTGATTATGTTTTCCACCATGGGCAGATCACATATATCGGCCACATGCTGCATCTCATCAACGATATGGATACGGTGTTGCAGAAGCTTAGCTCGGTGGGATGGCTCCATGAATGTTGGTTCCACTGTTAAGACAAGTAGCTCCTCTCGTCAGATAGGCTCAGGCTGGTGAGGTTCAGGCAAGTAGCTCCCCTCGTCAGATAGGCTCAGACTGGTCAGGCAGGCTCAGGCTGGTCAGGTCAAGCAGGCCAATGATTGCAGCAATGCCATAAAAATTCACACTTTTATACACCTACATAGAAGTACCCGGATGCAGGTGCGGACGTGAAGTGCCCGGATGAAAGACACGGACGTCACCGAAAAGACACGGACGTCACCGAAAAGACACGGACGTCACCGAAAAGACATTACCCCCTCAAGACCCTCATACATACCCGGATGCAGGCGCGGACGTCACCGAAAAAAACTCCCACAGTCAACTCACCACATACAGTCGCCCCCTCAAGACCCTCATACATATCCCGATGCAGGCGCAGACGTGAAGTGCCCGGATGAAAGACACGGACGTCAGCGAAATTCTGGGGAAAAACCCCACAGACAGGTCACTACATGCATTCCTATCATGTTTCCTACTGGTTCCTCTAGCGTGGATGTGCTGTTATGGAGGGGCTAATAACAGGTTTGACCTGTAATCTTTGTCGTTGTTGCTCTCATTTTGGACTAACCAATCAGAATAGCCCGTATCATGGACTACACCCGTAGAGCTACGTCTAGGCGCGCATGTGTGACATGATCTATAAAACACGTCCCTCTGGATCCCACACCCCCATTTCTACGGTTACAGAGCCATGACGGACACCCATCCCTATGCGACTCGCATTTTACAGCATGCCACCGTGGTTAATTCACTCACGGGTTACCGAGCAGTGGTTCGATCCATGTTTGCAGATGGCGACGACAACGAAGGGCGACGCCAGATCCTGAAAGAGCTCACAGAAGCCGTCCTCGACAGAGTGCACACGATGGAGAGGTGTGCCATCACTCACCACTACTGGACTATGACAGCCATCCTTGATGCCCGGGCTATGGACCACGAGCGCTCACGCCAGAACCAGCGACGGCTCGTTGGCCTAGTAATGGTCTGTGCCCTCTTGACCCTGCCGCTGTGGCATTGACAGTGGGACCTCACCATAAATACGAGGGTCAATCACAGTGTGCGTCATTCACCGATCGTCATTGGGTCAATCAAGTCACCAAGGGTCCTGATCATAAATACGAAAGACAGTCATGAGTGTGTGTCATTCACCGTTCGTCATTGGGTCAACCATGTCACCAGTCCTACGAGCCATCCTTCCCCTTACAACCCGGGTGGGGTTACACGTCTATGAAGATAAAGTCACCCTCGTGGAAGACCGTGGAGATGTTTGCTGGTCGTGCGCTGAGACCGTATCGAATACGGTTACGCTACACCGTGACGGCTGGACCAAATTTAAACAGGTGTTGAGCGGTGAACTCGACGGAAACCTCATCCACATAGACAATGCCATCTACGTACACCGTGGACCCTTCTTCCCACGCCTGGGCCGTTACCAAGACCCTACGCGAGGCTTCACCCTAGACCCCGATCTGTGGACAGCCTTCGAGAAAGTGGTGCCTATTGTGGACCAGCTGTTTACACCGGACGAGCGATCAGCTGTTCAGTTGGAGTGGGCTCGTGCCCTGAGTGAATCGGCGGTAGAACCCAATGAACAAATTACCAAACCTAGCAATGAAGCGGAGGCAGACGATTATGCCATTGATTATCCGGCTAGACTCAGTCAGCCCAGTGACATGACCACCCGATCCTTTGATCTCACGGGGTTGTCCCTATAAATGCGAGAGACAGTCAAATCTTGTACCATTCACGTACTGACCATGGCGGAGCATATAATACGGGCGTATCTCAGCTTGACCCCGAGGTCTTCCTGCACGTTTATGCGGATAAGGTCGATATCATGGAGGAGGTGGGAGACATCTGTGATGCGGACCTTACACAACCGTGCCCGGCTAACATTCGTCTGTCCCGAGAGGGCTGGACCAAATTCAAACGGGTGTTGTCTGTTGAACGGGACGGCGACCTCATTCACCTGTGTCAGGATGTGTACATCCGACGCGGCCCCTTCTTTGCTCAATTGACTCGGCTAGATGGGGATACAGTCCATTTTACCCTTCACCCTGATATATGATCTGCATTGAAAGATGCCGTAGTAGATGTGGATCAAGTGCATACGGGGGAAGATCGGTCATCAGACGAGTTGGACTGGTCATTTACCATGGAAAATGTGCTGGCTGAAGCCAATGAAGAAAATCAGAAAGAAACTCCGGCCCAAGATATACCCGTTATAAATAAATGATAGAGCCAGGGTCCATCATCATTTGTCACCATGAAGAGCTGGGAGAAGGTGTTGGATAACTTATACTACAGTCCCGACAGCCCGGCGGCCTATAGTGCATCGACGGCTCTCTATCGAGCGACCAAACCACAGGGGATACAACGTGCTCAAGTCCGAGATTGGTTAAGAAAACAACACCTACACCGTACATCGAGCTGCCAGTCGCCATTTTCTACGGAACCGGGTCATCGTGGGAGGACTAGATGCCCAATGGCAGGCGGATTTGGTCGATATGAGCGTCTTTGCCAAACACAACGATGGGAATCGGTATATCTTGACGTGCATCGATATCCTGTCGAAGTATGCGTGGGTGGTACCCATCCGGACGAAAACCGGGGCGAATATCATAGCGGCGTTCAAGGACATCTTCAAGACCGGGCGCAAACCCATGTATTTGGAAACCGACGAACGCACGGAATTCCTCAACAGACCGTTCCAACAGTTTCTGAAAGCCCAGAAGGTGTTTTTATTCCATACGTACAACGAGACCAAGGCTTCCGTGTTGCAAAGGTTCAACAGGACATGTCTTGTACCCCAGGCAATCGCAGCGAACGACGAAGGGGGTGTACATGGTCGGCGACCCTGTACGGATCAGTAAATTCAAAGGTCAATTTGAGAAAAGTTACTTGCCCAACTGGAGCGATGAGCACTTCCTGATTAAACGGCGCCTACCACGACAGCAGCGAGTCTATGAACTGGAAGATCTTCAAGGGGAACCGTTGCTAGGGACGTTTTACGAGGCGGAATTACAGCCTGTCGTAAAAACACAACAAGACTAATACACGGTGGAGCAGATTTTGAAAACGGAACGTCGGCGTGGCAAACTGTTTGATTTCGTCAAATGGCAAGGCTGGCCCAGTTCCTTCAATTCCTGGGTGGCGGCCAACCAGGTGAAACGACTATAAAGCCAGACATCACTACCGTCATCCTTCATTCCACGTTCGACCACGGTGCTATGGACAAGCAGCAGCTGCCTCTGAACACAGCGTCTCCCAAATCGCGCAAAGCGCAAGTGGGCTTTGTGGTGATATTGCTAACCCTGCTGAGTGTGTTGTCGGAGGTGTGTTTTACGACGTAGCCTATGTCAGCACGCTACTTAACCAACTTAGAACTCCAGCTATGAGTGGCAGTGAAACCAGTCTACAGATAGCACCAGTCACCTCCGTGATCGAAACGAGCCCAGTCATCACCACCACCAAGCCACGTGTACAAGCCACATCGAGCTCCACACCGAGTATACAGTCAACACCTACACAAAGTACACCCACTACGTCCGAAAACCCACCGGATTTCATCCCTCACAGTGAACAGACAACGACGACCAACGTTGTACCCACCACCACTCCAGTTCACTCGTACCAAATTTACAAGAGCGGGTTACCACGACAGCGGATACATCTCGAACCATGGACCGTCGGTGGCAGCATCCCTTCATTTGCGTCATCGCAGGACCGACGGAATCCGGCAAAACGCACTTCGTCAGGAAGCTCCTTCAACACGCCGACAGCATGATCACCCCACCCATTGCCCAAGTCGTGTGGTGTTACGGAGAATGGCAGGCAGCGTATGCTGCAATGCCCCACATCACGTTCGTGGAAGGACTACACAACCTGGCCGGTTTGGATCTGGACACATTGGTGGTTCTGAATGATCTCATGGCGGAGACGGATGCGCGGGTCACCCAACTCTTTACGAAAGGCAGCCACCATCGACGGCTCAGCATCATCTACATTGTGCAGAATCTGTTCAGTAAAAACAAAGAACATCGGAACATCAGCTTAAATGCCCACTGCCTGGTGGTCTTCAAAAACCCGAGAGATACCACTCAACTGCTGCACCTGGCGAGACAGATGTATCCCGGCCGCACACCGTTTGTATATGCTCTTCGACCTCAAGCAAGCCACCCCCGATCACCTTCGACTACGGACCGGCATCTTTCTCGGAGTGTCCCACCACGTGTACATGCAAAAATAATGTGAACACACCCACAGTGGCCCCCAGCTGGAGTGTGTGTGTTTGTTGATGGGGATAATAAAAAGAATTAATACTACAGCATGGTTGACTTTGTCTCTGTTCTCTGAGGTAGATAAAAAGGGCAGAGTTGTGGGTTCTAGCATTAGTTGTACATGATGTCTGCGCGAGTACGGAAGCACGCCCCGACGCTCCGTGTATTGAAGACGGCCCCACCGGAGTTGGTACGCGGTGCGGACCCTGACCTTGTACGCTGTCTGTGCGAGATCGGGTACAACCTGTTAAAAGGCAACGTACCACTGACTCCGACTCAGAAGACCAAGATGACCAAGCATAAGACAGGTCTCCGAACCCTAGTCCAGAAGCGAGTCTCTCAAACTCAAAAGAAAAAGGTGTTACAGAAAGGCGGCTTTCTCGGGGCCATCTTAGCACCGTTGGCCGCTTCCGTGTTGGGTCCAGTATTGGGTGGACTCTTCGGCCGACAATGAACCACACGAAAAAAATGGTCCTCGTCGAACCACGGTTCCTTCAAAACCTCCAATCGCCCTACCCTGTCCCACCTACGGTGAAGACCATAAACACCCTCGATCAAGAGATGCAACAGATCTTACAAAGACCGGGGTAAGCGACAGTGAGAAAGTACAACGGTACAATGAGACGCTTCAACGGTACATGACGTTCATGGACCAATACAAAACCCTCTCTACCCCAGCGCCACCACCAGCACCACCACCACCACGTGACACACCACCGACCTCAGCACCGCTCCAACAGCCGTCATTACCAGGGGTACCACCCACAGCCCAACAGTGGGTGGAAGACGAAGTCCTGAAGAGTGTACCTGCATCCTTCAAGAAACAAGCTGGTCTGGTATTACAACGGATGAAACAGAATCCTAACATGACTTGGAATGGTAAAGTCGAACTACTGGTACAGAATCAAGTGGTCCCCGAGACCCACATGACGGATTCAGTGAATGACCTGATACGTCAACGCAGGTCGCACACGGATCCTCGAGGATGGGAGGTCTTCGCCCAAGGCTTGAAAGACATGCATGTACCACAGGAATTGGTGGGAAACCCCCAGCGCTGGGCCCGGATGCAGCGGACCCAGCAATCGCCGCGTGGCCCACTACCTTCTTGGGAAACCGAGTGGAAACCGAAGTCACTCCCCAAAACACCACCACAACGGGCACCTTCTTTTCACGCCTTTAAAAAACCACCCTTGATCAAGACACCGCACATCTCCAGAGCCGTGACACGTAGCAAGTCACCGCGACGAACACGACGCCGGACACACCCGCCCAAGGCCAGGAATACCTATTAAAAACAACAGCAGCAGCAGGACGGCTCAGTCGCCATGTTTTACCTCACCCCACCCAGTAACAGTTCGCTGGATGTGTTTCCTGACAACACCTTGGTCAAGTACGTGGCCCAGTTACCGCAACCGTTGTATTTACCTAGACGCTGGGAATGTGGCCCCGTGGATATCCAATACCCTTACTCGTGGTACAACGTGCGAGCCAATGAAGTGTGGTACGAAGTGACCTACGAAGGAAAAGACACCCGACTCACCCTCCCCGAAGGCCAATACGATACTCCCAAGGAGTTCATGGGTGGGATGACAAGACTGTTGCATTATAAGGCTCTACGGGAGGTCACGAACGTTTCAAAACCCAACAAAACGTATCCCTTCAAGAATCCCGAGGACTTCGATTACAACGCACACAACGACAAGGCACAGATCATCCTCACCGCCAACGTGAGTGTCGTACTGAGTCCTATCCTACAGCAAATGCTGGGTTTCGATCTACAGACGTTCGCTGGTCCCACCGCCCACCATGGCCAGATCTCGATGGATATGAAGTCGGGTATGTACGGACTCTACGTCTACTCGGACGTCGTCGACAAACACATCGTGGGCGATATCAACACACCTCTGTTACGGGTGATCCCCATTAAAAAGACGTATGGAGATCAAATCACCCACAGTTTCACCCACATGCTCTACCTACCCGTACAACAAACCGACATCAACACTATCACGGTGGATATAAGAGATGACACGGGACGACCGGTGGCATTCGAACGCGGGAAAGTGGTGCTAACACTTCATTTTCGACAAGCACGTGCTCCCCACTTTGTATAATGAAGGTGACTTACGAGTGCGATGCACGCAGCTATATGGACTATTATGCCCAACAGGCCGGCGGTGGCCTTCCGGTCTTTAGTGGTGCACGCATGCAACGAGGACATGGACTGGGGAACATACTCGGGAGCATCGTCAAAACGTTCCTGCCGTTGGTGACGCGTGGGGTGAAAGCAATCAGCAAACAAGCGGTACGCAGTGGACTGCAAGTCGCCGGTGATGTCTTGGGGGGTACGGCACCCAAAGAAGCCTTGAAACGGCGGGCCAAAGAAGCAGGACGCGTCTTGGTCGCCAAAGCACAACGCACCGTCGGGAATAAAAGACATGCACCACCGAGACCACGCACCAGTCGACGACCGACCCAGCGACGACGCACATCGAAGACCCAGGATATCTTTTCTTAAAACATGTCCTTGATCCACGCAGAGTCCTGCCCCTCCACCAACAGTGAATTTGATATGTGGACCGTCCCGCCCACACAGACCAGTGCCGAACAAGGATTATGGGTGGAGCATCTCCCGCTCTCCAGCATCAACGAAACAGGGCCCATCGAGTTCACCATCAGTACTGCGGATACGGCCTATGTGGATTTAGCCCATACATACTTGTATGTGAAAGTCAAGATTGTCAATGGAGATGGCTCCAGAATCGTCGACCAAGCAACGGTGGGCCCGACGAACCTCTGGCTGCACTCGATGTTTCAACAGGTGGATATATTTCTCAGCGACAAACTTATCAGTGACTCGACCAACACGTACCCCTATCGAGCCTACATCGAGACGCTGTTGTCGCATGGACGAGAAGCTACAAAATCTCAACTGACAGCCGCTTTATTCTACAAGGACACAGACGAGCACATGGGCGCAGAGAACGACAATGCGGGATATAGCAAGCGGAAGGCTTTGACCGCGAACGGCGTATCGGTGGATCTCATGGGTCGACTGCACGCAGACATCTTCATGCAAGACCGGTACGTCTTGAACAAGATCCCCATCAAAATCCGACTGATACGGGCGCCTCCGACCTTCGCCTTGATGGCCACTAACGTAGACGGGCATGCAGCTGACTATAAGATTGTCATCCAAGACGCAGTCCTGTATGTCCGAAAAGTGAAACCGAATCCAGCCGTTCAATTGGGACACCTCAAAGCCTTGGAAACAAGTACCCTATCCGACGTGTGCAAACCAAAGTGTTCTCTATGTCTGCTAGAAATATGAGATCCAGCAAAGAAAACCTGTTCCTCGGGGAACTACCCAAGCGATTGATCCTGGCCTGTGTAGAAAATACCACTTTCAGCGGAGCCTACCCAGAGAACCCGTTTGACTTTAAACATTTCGGCATCAATTTTGTGGCCCTGCATGTGCATGGACAACAGGTCCCAGCCACGGCCTTAACACCGAACTTTGGGCACGCGAATTTCATTCGAGCCTATCAGAGCCTGTTTACAGCCACCGGTCAAATCAACCAGGACGAAGAGAATATGATCAGTCGGGAGGACTACGCGAACGGATACACGTTGTTCTGTTTCGACCTGACCCCAGCTTAGAGAACGACCATCAGCTGGCCCTCGCCAAGCAAGGCAATTTACGGTTGGAAATCCACTTTGCACGAGCCCTCCGGAGCACCGTCAATGTGATCTGCTACGCCGAGTTTGACAACATCATTCAAGTGGACAAGGCGCGCAACGTCCTGTGTGACTTCTCTACCTAACATGGATGCAGACCAGATAACCACCGTGCTGAAGAATGACCCAGAGACACGTGTGGTCTTTCAAGGGGTGTTCGCCCGAGATGTGTTCTCATTAGACCGTGTGTATCCTGCTGCTTACGTTCTCAACACGGACCCGATGGACCGGCCCGGTGAACATTGGCTGGCCGTGTACTTGACAGAACAGCAGGGCGAATGCTTTGACCCGTACGGCCTGCCAGCCCTCCATCCCGATTTAACAGACTTCATGGATCAAGGCACAGAGACGTGGTGTTGGAACAGTCAAACGTTGCAAAGCCTTACCAGTAGCGTGTGCGGACAATATTGCTTGTTTTACCTGTACCATCGATGCCGGGGCAGAACCTTATCTACCATCGTACAGATGTTTGACGAGTACCCCAAGGCCGAGGACCGCGATGTACTCGTATATGACTGGGCCGCTCATCATTTCAATGTACAAGCCCCGTTCTGGGCTTAAGTTCTTTCAATGTATAAGCCGCCCCTGTTCTGGGCTTAAGTTCTTTCAATGTTCAAGCCCTCTGTTCTGGGCTTAAGTTCTATCGATTTCAATGTACAAGCTCCCTGTTCTGGGCTTCAGTTTTCACTTGGTTGTTCTCACGTTGTTGTTGTTAGTTATTGTTGAATAAAAAACAAAATGAGATCTCACCAAAAAAAAACACCCTGTCTTGTGGGTTTTCTATATGAGCATAATGCATGAAGGCTATAACAGACATGTGGGGATTCGGTGGAACTGGCTTTGAACACCGTGGAGAAAGTAGCCAATCAGTGGCCTAGGATAATCCTCCGAAATTCACCCGCACACTCCCGGTGATGCCGCGCCCGCGTGCGGCCGGATAACCCGCGCGCGCGCGCGCTGCGGCCGGAGTAGCCCACGCGCGCGCGCTTCGGCCGGGGCGGGCCGGGCCGGGCCGGGCCGAGCCGGGCCGGGCCGGGCCGGGAAAAACCCGGATGTTGAAAATCCGGACCCTAGTCTAAGGGAAAATTAGAACTCTTCTGGGTTCGGAGGTACTTTTTGTGAAACCCGGAAGTGACGTCTGTGCGAAGAACCCACACCACCAAGCCACAACCATGGACCAAATGGACCGGTTGGGGTATCCTAGTGAGGCTTTCGTGGGGTAGGGTCAGACTGGCGCGTTTTTATTGGAAGTCGCGCCAATCTGCGCTTGGGCAGTTGGGGTGTAGTAAGTAAAGTGGTCATTCTGGAGGTGCGCTGGCGTATATTTGAGCGATTGAGGGACCATTCTTGGTCCGAATGCGTCGTGTGAGGTGTCAAGAGTGTGGCCCTCGTGGCATAGACCTCGACACGAGGAATTTCGACGTCATCTGTGACGTCATCGGTGACGTCATCAGTGGGAGAAGTAACCAAAGTGGGCATTTAGGGCGTGCGTGATTTTTAACAATTTCACGATTTTGGGGTGACAGTGGCCTTGACCTTTGACCTTGACCTACATTTTGGTAGGTGACGCATCGTGTCCCCTAATGTATCTACTGACACAAAAATGTTATTTTTAATAATTTCCTGATTTTAAGGTCACAGTGACCTTTGACCTTCGACCTTGACCTATTTTTGGCATGCGACACTTCATTTCCACCTATTGAATTCAAATTTTTATTGATTTCCTGATTTTTCGGTCACACTGACCTTTGACCTCTGACCTAACCTACATCTGGCATGCAAAAAATCGTTCCCCCTATGGCATCCACTCACCAAAAATCAGAACTGTGGATAGAACACTGGCAATGATCAATATTTCCGGATTTTAGGCAACAGTGACCTTTGACCTCTGACCTCGACCTCAATTTTTGTACACGACACATCGTCTTCACCTAGCGTATCCACTCACAAAAAATTGCAACTGTGGATAGAAAACGTTCACAGATATAGACCGGGCACGAACACTTCATTGATTTCCTTTTTTTAGGTCAGTGACCTTTGACCTCTGACTTCGACCTTCATTTTGGCACGCGACACATCACCTCCCCGTAGGGTATCCACTCACCAAAAATTGGAACAGTAGATAGAAAACTGTCCCAAATATTGACCTGACATGAGGGACGGAGCGACGGCCGAACGGACGGACGCCTCCACGGACAGACGGACACACGAACGGAAAGCGCCATAGCATAATACGTCCGCCTTTTGGCTTTCTTTCCATACATATTTTTTCAGAGAAATTGGGCAGTCAGATCTAGTATGCGAGTAGTATATAGCGCGTATTATGAGCCTTATTGACCTCTTTGCACTTAAATTAGAGGCAGTCACGTGACAGAGGGCAAAGGTCAATGAGTGCACTTGACCTGTATCCTTTCATCTCGTCCTTGACCTTGGGTCATGTTTAGACATGTTAGGGTTTTTCCTCTCACGTGCGGTATGACGTCACTTCCAGTCTGAGGCCATGTGAACCTGATAGGACATGTACTGACCTGTCTGTGGGGTTTTTCCGTACAATGTCGTTCACTTTCGTGTGTTTTCGGTGCGAAGGGTACGTTCGGTGAGATGGGAACATGATAGGCCATGTACTGTCTGGGGGGGCTGTCGTCTGCTTGTCACGTGCCGAACACCTGGCTCCCCGAATTGCAACATTGTTGCACGTTCGCTACAATGTTGCGGCATCGTGAGCACCTGGTCTGGCGTCTGCGTGAGTGAGTTCACGTGCCGAACACGATTAGGAGTGCATGTACGGACTTGGGGTCCCTACGGGAGGAGTTTGCAAGTCATGGGTGGGTGTATGTAAACTGAGGATTTGTCTCGAAAATATAAAAAGCGGAACGCGGACTTTACCCCTAAAATATGGGAAAGCCCCTATCAACCCTAGCCAAAACGGCTAATATCGGTCCCCGGGCTTATCGGGGCCTGCCTATCAAATCAATCGGGTGGGTGTATGTAAATTTAGGATTTGTGCCGAAACTATAAAAAGCGGAACACGGACTTTACCCCTAAAATTGGGAAAAGCCCCTATCAATCCTAGCCAAAAAGGTCTAATATCGGTCCCCGGGATTATCGGGGCCTGCCTATCAAGTCAATGGGATGGGTGCATGTAGAATTAGGATTTTTTTCCGAAAATATAAAAAGCGGAACACGGACTTTACCCCTAAAATAGGAGAAAACACCTATCAACTCTAGCCAAAAGGGCTAATATCGGTCCCCGGGCTTATCGGGGCCCGCCTATCAAGTCAATGGGGTGGGTGCATGTAAAATTAGGATTTTTTCCCGAAAATATAAAAAGCGGAACACGGACTTTACCCCTGAAATAGGGGAAAACCCGTATCACCTCTAGGCAAAAGGGCTAATATCGGTCCCCGGGCTTATCGGGGTCTGCCTATCAAGTCAATGGGGTGGGTGCATGTAAAATTAGGATTTTTTCCGAAAATATAAAAAGCGGAACTCGGACTTTACCCCTACAATAGTGGCCTGTATTATACAATATAAGGGAAAATGCCTGAATGGTGTATGGGTATGGTCAATTTTTTTCGTGGGCTTTACTATGGCTTGTGGGGTCTTGTTTTTCACGTCTCGCCGAGAAAAACACAATGGGAGGGGTCCCTGAGCGAATCGGTGAAATTTTTAGGAAAAGTCACCGAGGTCTGTATATAGGCTCATACTGGCTATATGGGGGGAGGGGTGGTCAATTTTTTTTGTGGGTGTTACTCTGGGTTGTGGGGTCTCGTTTTTCTCGTCTCGCCGAGAAAAACACAATGGGAGGGGTCCCGGAGCGAATCGGTGAAAGTTTTGGGAAAAGTCACCGAGGTCTGTATATAGGCTCATATAGCTCCATACTGGCTATATGGGGGTATAGGTTCAACCTGGGAAATTCACACACGTTCATTGCGATATGGGTTGTTTGGATTTGTTTTTCACGTCTCGTCATTTAGAACACGATGGGAAGGGTCTCGGAGCGCAACGGAGAAATTTTTGGAAAAGTACCATATAGCCCATATAGTCCCATACCGCTGTGAAGGCCCAACCTGAACACGATGGGAAGGGTTTCGAAGCGAAACGATGAATTTTTTGGAAAAGTACCGGGTAGGTGTGGATAGGCCCATATAGCTCCATACTGGCTATATGGGAGTATAGGTTCAACCTGGGAAATTCACACACGTTCATTGTGATATGGGTTGTTTGGATTTGTTTTTCACGTCTCGTCATTTAGAACACGATGGGAAGGGTCTCGGAGCGCAACGGTGAAATTTCTGGAAAAGTACCATATAGCCCATATAGTCCCATACCGGCTAGAAGGGTTCAACCTGAACACGATGAGAAGGGTTTCGAAGCGGAACGGTGAAATTTTTGGAAAAAGTTGACTGAGGCCTGGGTAAGCCCATAGGCCTATACTGCTTGGTTATGGGGTATAGGCCCATACAGGGTGGACGTTTTGGGATCTAGGTGAGCCTCTAAGGATCCTATGGTGTCGTATGAGGTCTTATTTTACTGGACTGGACTAATAGTTCGTACATTTTCAATAGTCTGCGCATGCGCAGTCTGGCCGTAGTATAGAAAGCAGGCATTTGGGGGTTATGTGGGGGTGTGTTTGGGGTAGAGATGGACCGCTATGGGTTCGAATGGGTCGTGGAAGGTGTCAAAGTGAAGCTTGTGTGGGGTAGAGTCAGAATGGCGTATTTTTAAATGCAAGTCGCGTCAATCTGCGCATGCGCAGTTGGCTGTAGTAAGTAAAGTGGTCATTTTGGGGCAGTGCAGGAAGGTATTTGGTGTCGAGATGGACCATCCTTGGTCCGAATGCGTCCTGGGAGGTGTCATTTTGTAGCTCTCGGGGTGTAGACCCCGATTTGAGGGATGTTCACGTCATCTGTGACGTCATTGGTGACGTCATCAGTACGAGTAGTAGCCAAAGTGAACATTTTGGGGCAGTGAAGGAAGGTATTTGGGGTAGAGATGAACCATCCTTGGTCCGAATGCGTCCTGAGAGGTGTCATGTTGTAGCTTTCATGGTGTACATCCCCATTTGAGGGATGTTCCCGTTATCTGTGACGTCATCGGTGACGTCATCAGTACGAGTAGTAGCGAAAGTGGGCATTTTAGGAAAGTGCAGGAAGGTATTTGGGGTAGAGATGGACCCTATCTGGTCCGAATGCGTCGTGGGAGGAGTCATCTTGTAGCCTTCGGGGTGCAGACCCCGATTTGAGGGATGTCAACAGCATCTGTGACGTCATTGATGACGTCATCTGTAGGAGTAGTAGCGAAAGTGGGCATTTTGGGGCGGTGAAGAAAGGGATTTGGGGAAGGGATGGACCATCCTTGGTCCGAATGCGTCGTGGAGGGTGTCATCTTGTAGCTCTCGGGGTGTAGACCACGATTTGAGAGATGTCCACAGCATCTGTGACGCCATCGATGACGTCATCAGTACGTGTAATAGCAAAAGTGGGCATTTTAGGGGAGTGAAGGAAGGATTAGTAGTATAAAAGCCCATTTCGCGCCCTTTTGACCTAGCGGCGCAAAGCGCAATGAGAGTTTTCGCGCGTGTGTGTGTGCGTGTGTGCGCGCACATTCGTGGTCTTATTAGGTCGTGTGTGTGTGTGAGAGTACCTTAGGATGAACTTTGTCCTTATCGCGTCGACCCGATAAGGAATGCCCCAGAAATCGTTCCAAATGTATTTTTGAGTCATTTCCCGCTCTTTTTGAAGTTCATCCTAAGGAAAATGCACACAGCCACTGTGTGTGTGTGCACACACGAAATGAGGGCTTGTTTCAGTTTTTGCCCAATTACGGTGTTAATTATTCATGTCTTTGGGCCCCTCCTCGTTATTACATGGCCCTGGAACTGGGACATGCATATCTCGCCTTTGATTGGTCACCTGTTTTTTTTTACCTTCTGCGACTGGAGAGCGCACGCCTTTGGCAAGAAAGGACGCCATTTTGTTCATTTGAACGGTAAGCAAATTTGAATCGGGACAATTTCAGAATTAAACGGTTGGAGATATGTTGAAAAAGGAGATAGAAATACCACTATCGGATACATTATCCCGTCTTAGATTTGGCCGTTTCGAACGAATTTTGGCACGTGCATTAAATAATTTGAGAGAGAAGCGACGAAAATTGCACCTCTGTTCATACAAACTGGACAACCACGTGTTGATACTCAAAATTAAAAAAATTGTAATCGACTGGGTTTTTTTCACCCGTAATTACCTTTTAAAATTTATTACTTATTTGCTTGACTGAGCTATTTAGAATTTACACAGTACCATGTACCAGAAGGGCCATACATAATTACCAGGATTAAGAAATCAGGATTTATCTATATCAGACTGGGATGGTAATGAGAATTACTAATCCCAGTACTACTTGTATCCAACTTCAACGTATTTCAAAAAATGAGATCAGAGTCTATTCGGTAATTCCAATGGGATTCGAATGGTTCAGCCGCTATTAAATGGTAAAATGAACTGAATATATTTTATTATTCTATTTTGTGCACAACATTGTAGATATGCTCACAAGAAAATCCAACAGAATTGCAGCAGCATGTGCTGCTGCAGGGAAGAGAGAGAAGTTTACATGGAACAGAGAAGACTTTGTCATTGGCGATGTGAATGAAAGTACTGGTAGGTTTTCCATTGTGAAATGTGATTTCAGATAAACGGGAATACTTAAACAACACTTTGGATCAAAAGAGCTAGGATCGGGTAATCTTCATGATTCAAGTTGACTACTACACTAACATGAATATCCTCCTTGATTGAATGGAGTAAACTCTTCAAATCGAGAGGGCATGTTGTGTCAGCGATAGTGAATCAGAACAGTCC
>JAVTVY010007303.1:0-46553 GCA_036873755.1 Hanleya hanleyi | reverse complement strand
TTCAGTTCAAACCCACTCGAGACAAAAGCTATAAGCAACTGAAATCCTGAGAGATTAATATTCGAGAACTTTTATTTATATGCATTGCCAAAGTCATTTTTATCGCCATGTTCTGCGGTCACGGGTTTCCTAATTATCAGTGTTGTGCAGGCTTTTAGCTAGAAGAATTCTCAATTTCAGATTTTTCCAGGTAATACTGAAAACAGGGAGTCTTAGTAGTCCTACCTCCACCATATTAAAGTTTAGGAATGTAGGTAGCTCCAACATGGAACATAATGGTACATGGCTGTCATTAGGTTCCACGTACATCCTAGCCACCATCATAATGTAGAAGCTCGAATCGTATAAACAATGATTTAGTTGCTCCTTACCATGCATTTTCTGATAAAACGTATCATGAACTAGTCCGAATCGTCCGAACAGCCAACATCTGTTGTCTTTTTGAGTGGGTTTCGCCGCCTTTTGTACCAGTCCCTGCTTGAATATATGATCAGCTCCGCCATGTTTGTTTTCACACTGGAGTGTCGACTGCGCAAACGGTGGCATCAGTAAAAACCGGAAGTGCGCACACCAACACCACAAACGTGGTCGTCTGATTATTGCTTCCGACAGTGAATGAATGAATTTGAATGAATGAATTTTTCAGTAAAAAAAATTCTGCATTACGACCACGTGTATGGTGTTGACGTGCGCACTGGCGGTTTTTATTGCGGCCACCGTTTGCGCAGTCGACACTCCAGCGTGGAAACAAACATGGCGGAGCTAGTCCGTGTTTTCAAGCGGGAACTGGTACAAAAGGCGGCGAAACCCACTCAAAAAGACAACAGATGTTGGCCGTTCGGACGATTCGGACTAGTTCATGATACGTTTTATCGGAAAATGCATGGTAAGGAGCAACTAAATCATTGTTTATACGATTCGGGCTTCTACATTACGATGGTGGCTAGGATGTATGTGGAATCTAATGACAGTATCATTAGGTTCCAGTTGGAGCTAGGAATGTAGGGAGTCTCAAAGACCTGAGACTCACAACTGGTTAAAAGCCTGGTATTGTGTCTGAATGTCTGATATAGTGCTATATTTACAAGTAATTTACATGTTAGATTTTACACACTGCTTTTGTATGCATAGGATCATGAGTTAAATTAAACTTTATATTTTCTGTAAAATTTTCTCTGTGTTCTTATTTCAAGTGTGCAATGTTTAAAGGTTCTACCAAATGGTCCCCACACCTCATACTTTTTCGATGCCAAATTGCAGACCCATGCCATCGGAATCGGAATCTTGATTACAATCGGTCATAGTGAGCAATCACAGCAAATGTTCTAAGCAAAATTTTCATTGTGATGCCAATGTCACAAAGCTAAAACGTAATGCCTTTGTTGATGTCATCATATTCAGTTGTTGTGCAACATATACATCATAATAGGATGTTGATATTGTCTGATGACATAATTGTAATCAGATTTTGACATCACGGGTACGAGGTTACAGCTTCAATACCTTTTTTACCACATCTGTTGTATTTCGTTAAAAATCCAATTTGATGTCAGTTTTTGTAGAAAAGAATATCAACTTGTTCTTTATAAAGCTTCTCTGTATGTTTCATGCAAAACGTTCAGGGGGTATCTGATAACACCTTGAACAGGTCCGTGAATGTACAATGTACGTCTCGTACTACTATACTGCAGATGCAAATTTAAACACAATACATAGCTCAGTTCGACTGTTCAAAATTTTTATGTTGGGTGATTGACAAATATGATCATTATTTACCATATCAATAGTATGGGTATTTCAAGTAACACGTAACAGTACACGAGGTTCCCAATTGCAGATTTTTATGAAAATTGTCCACAAAACTTAATTTTAATGAGCCCCCCTCCCAAGAAAATATATAACGTAGTACCATACTGACCTCTATCCCGATCTTGTTTATGTAATACTTGAAAGACTTCTAATGAACTCCACAGTATAAGTTTACCATCGATCAACATCTGAATTCCGAGATCTAGTCTTCTGGTGGTGCCAACATAAGTTGTATTACGCAAAGCACTCTCTATGTAAATTATTTTTGTTGTCCCCCGCTACTTAGTAGGGGGGGGACTTAGAAACACCGGTGTCCGTGATTCCGTAATTCCGTAAGATTTTCTTGTCCGGACAATAACTCGTGAACGATTCAACCGATCAACTTCAAACTTGGGGTGTGCCTTGACATTGGCGAGAGGACGGTTGGGATTGTTTTTCAGCAATGTGCGTAATCCAATATGGCCGCTGTCAGCCATTTTGGATTATAAGCAGTACGATCTTAGATTTTCTTGTCCGGACAATAACTCGTGAACGATTTAACCGATCAACTTCAAACTTGGGGTATGCCTTGACATTGGTGAGAGGACGGTTGGGATTGTTTTTCAGCAATGTGCGTAATCTAATATGGCCGCCATCAGTAATTCCGTAATTCCGTGATTCCGTAATTCCGTAAAATTTTCTTGTCCGCACAATAACTCGTGAACGATTCAACCGATCAACTTCAAACTTGGGGTGTGCCTTGACATTGGCGAGAGGACGGTTGGGATTGTTTTTCAGCAATGTGCGTAATCCAATATGGCCGCTGTCAGCCATTCTGGATTATAAGCAGTACGATCTTAGATTTTCTTGTCCGGACAATAACTCGTGAACGATTTAACCGATCAACTTCAAACTTGGGGTGTGCCTTGACATTGGTGAGAGGACGGTTGGGATTGTTTTTCAGCAATGTGCGTAATCAAATATGGCCGCCGTCAGCCATTTTGGATTATAAGCAGTTCGATCTTAGATTTTCTTGTCCGGACAATAACTCGTGAACGATTTAACCGATCAACTTCAAACTTGGGGTATGCCTTGACATTGGTGAGAGGACGGTTGGGATTGTTTTTCAGCAATGTGCGTAATCTAATATGGCCGCCATCAGCCATATTGGATTATAAGCAATTGGATCTTAGATTTTCTTGTCCGGACAATAACTCATGAACGATTTAACCGATCAACTTGAAACTTTGTGTGTGCCTTGATATTGATGAGAGGACGGTTGTGATTGTTTTCCAGCAATGGGCGTAATATAATATGGCCGCCTTCAGCCATATTGGATTATAAGCAGTTGGATCTTGTCCGGACAACAACTCGAGAACGATTCAACTGATCTACTTCATACCTGGGGAGTGCCTTGACATTGTTGAGAGGAGGATTAGGATTGTTTTTCAAGGACGTGCTTAATCCAATATGGCCACCATCGGCCATACTGGATTTCATTGGATTTTAAGCAGTTTGATCTTGTCCGCACAATAGCTGAGTACGATTCAACTGATCTACTTCAAACTTGGGGAGTCCCTTGACCTTAGTGAGAGGACAGTCATGTATTATGTTTTATGGATGTGCATAATCCAATATGGGTGCCATCTGCTGTATTAGATTATGTTAAGCTCATCAGCGATATCTCCATTTTCAAATCATACTCTTATCAATGATATGAGATATCATCGACCCCAAAAAATCGACCATAGAGGTCCATGGCCCCCGCAGCAGCAGCGCCAGTTATGGTGGATGTAATCCACCATAACTGGTGCTGCTAGCGGGGGATATGGACCTCTATGGTCGATTTTTTTCTTAAATAGTAAAGTTATTTTGTCTCCAGCATCCTGCTGTCAACGAATGCGAACCCGCTTATTAAACTGGTAATTTCTTCGGAGGTCCTGTAAGAGTATTTCATTATTCTGAGACCTTACTTGTTGACCTCATACACCCTACTTCTCATTAAAATCCTCGTCCATTTGAAGACAGCGGTTATGAACGTCGCACAAAGAAGAAGCGAGATAAAACCCATTCCCGCTATAAACCAGTAAGAGTTTGTGATGTATAACTTAGATGTGCTATAACGTTCTGATGATGACTTGCTCTCTTCCACTACAATTAGTGCCTCTAGGAGCTTTTCACCCAGACTGCTGTTTCTCGGGTGGCTGGTGACGTCTGTATTCCCAGGCAAATTAGCCGTGGTTTTGTCGATGGAACCAAATGCTGTCGTCACAGGTTCTGTAGGTCTCTCAGTGGTGGGCTGTTCTGTTGTTGGACTTATTGTCGTCCGACTTTCCGTTGTTGGACTTTCTGTGCTAGTCTCCACTACACATTCAGAGGACATATCAAGGTTTAACAGAGAAATACCATATAACAGGTGGGGTGTGGCACATTTCCCGTTCATCTTGGACTTCCTGTTTCTCCTCAACATTGCATACAGGCTGCAGTCGCAATGGATAGGGTTGCCCGCCAAGGAAATTTGGTCAAATGCTTGCATGAGGTTTGCTGGGAGAAAGACCAACTGATTCCTCGACACATCAAAATATCTCAAGGCCATGGCATTATCCAACAAATTCTCCGGTATTTCCTTCAAACAGTTTCCAGACAGGTTCAGCGAAACCAGATCTTCTTGTTCCCTGAATATCGTGTCAGGTAACGAAACGATAGAATTATTGCCTAGGTTCAGTATTTGTAGGTTATGCAGTGAAAAGAACAATCTGCCATCCAGTTGGCTGATTCTGTTGCTTCCCAAGTTGAGATTCCTCGCAGCAAGAACATTTTCGAACGCCTCTGGTTGAAAATCGGACAGTGCGTTGTGGCTCAAGTTCAGGTGTGCAAGGGTTATACCAACTTCAGTGAATACTTGTGCGGGTATAAACGAGATACTATTATAGGAAATATCCAGTGTCTGTAGAGAATGAAGTCCTGTCAGTATGTCTGGTTGCAGAAACTGAAGATTGGTTCCACTCATGTTGAGAACTTTCAGACCACTCAAATCTTCTAACTTTGGAACCTTCTGTAAAATACAATCTGACAGGTCCAGTGTGTTTAGAGTCTGGAGCCCAGCAAATAAGTCGAATGGGATTTTCCCAATGCCTGTCAGTTTTAAAGTTTCTAGACTCAGCTGATGTTGGAACAAACCAGATGGAATATTTTTCATTCCAGAGAGTTCAATGTGAACCAAATTCACAGGGGCAGAATTTAACCAGTCAACAGACTCCATCAGTTCTTTTTTGTCTACTTCTGTGCTGGTTATGATTTTGTTGTAGCCTTTGAAGATGCTTTCTGGTATCGTTTCCAGGTTTGGAGCATGGATAGTCAACTTATGCAGCATAACTAACCCGTAAAACAACCGATTCGGCAGTTTTGATAGTTTTGCCCCCACCAGTGTGACCTCTTGCAAGCTGTGATTGGTGATGTGGAATATGTTATCTGGTATCGTACTTGACGAAGTGAGGTTCAGTGATAAGTTTTTTAATTGTAAACCATGAAACAGGTTACCTGGTGGGTGAGTCTGGTGCAAGGTTATTTCCAGTTCTCTTAGCTGGTTAAGATTTTTAAACAAATCGTCGGCAACACTCTCGGTCTCCAGTCCAAACAAAAAGCGTAGCGATGGCAGCTCGGAGAATGTTGTCCCGCTGAGTTCTTGAAAGCGATTGTCGGTGACATCCAGAAGTTTTAATGCTGTGAGGTTCTTAAATGCTGTACCAGGAAGGCTTTTTAGATTACAATTTCTCAGAGAGAGTGACAACAAGTTGTTGTAGAGTGCAATATTTTCTAAACGCGCGGCGTCAAAATAGTTAAAGCTGACATCAATATTCTCCAAAACCTCCGGAAGATGATCCGGAAAGTGAAACAGGGTTTTGTTGCTGCAGTCTGCACTTTTCAACCATCTGTTCAACAGCTTGGAGTGAACGTTTCTACATGTGCATGGAGAACATGGTGTTGAAGTAGGGGCAAAGTTTCCAATGCACCGGTTGAACACCACCATGATCATCAACAGTACTGCTAAGCTGTTTACTGTCATGGTCGATAGAATGCAGGTCCTGAAATAAGAAAAGATCAGTGATTAATATTTTTGGGATAACACAGAAACCAGTTCTAGATGGGTGAACAGTGCGTTTTGAACCTGCAACACTCAGTGGGCCTCTCTGGAGATCACTCGGACTTGACAAAATTTATAACCAAAAAAAACAGAGGAGAAATGCAAAGGTTTTCATGTTTTCCCTCTCGACCCAAATTGGCCTTGTAATGTAATGTTGATGGGCATCATTTTTGTTTGTTCATCTGTCACACATTTTCTCGATAACACCATATCTCAAGAATGAACACCAAACTTATATCACACATGTATATAATATGGACAGAAGCCAGTATGGAAAATCAGTGAGATTGACCCTTTCTCTCTGGGCCATCATCCTCCACCAACCGAACTCGGGGCTCCCACTGGCCCTATTTTTCCCTATATTTTGTGCTCTCCCCTACTATATTTTCTCAAATTTGACAAATTTTGCCCTATTATTCCTATATTTTCAGGATTATTCATGCTTTTTCACGCAGCGCTTGAATCCTCCAAAATAACAACTGAATGCGACCGAGTCGGAAGTGTCCAAACTAAATTGTACTGTGTTCCTTCTTTACTGCCTTGTCCCAGTGTTGATTACAGGCCCACATATGGCAACAATCTAAGATTGTAATTAGCAAGTAATTATCCCTGTTGGTGACTGAAATGTCCTGTTTTCTGTTTTTTTGCCCTATATTTTGATCATTATATCCCTATATTTGCCCTATATTTTTGCCATTATGTCCCTATATTTTAGCCATGGGTCAGTGGGAGCCCTGCAAACTGGCTGTCACCATAAGAGTGAAATTAACTTGAGAGTGACATTACCCCCCCGACTCATCAGGTTAAATCATGTCCGTTGTCACCAATTGCTTGTTACCATCATATCTTAAGAATCATAATGCTCGCTGAACTTACACTGGACACACTGTGACTCATGGGTGACTGCTTAATCTGACATCGTCGTCATATTCCCATTAGGGGCCCGGAACTTTTTGTTGGAAGACTGAAAACCGTATCTGCATGTTGATGGGGTCCTGACTAAAAAAACGAGAAAAATTATCAAAACTAGGCATTTAATACCAACTGGAGCCAAGAACATGAAATGTACATTTGTATACAGTAACAGGTGCATTATCTGTCGTGATTGAAAGATGTTCAGGATTGTTAATTTGCAGAGTTCACTTACAGCACAAAAAAAAATTCTTGAGTTTTGCAGGACTTTCCAGGTCAACTATTTTAGTTTTTCAGGAGTCTTTAGTACAATAACTTGCAACAGAGATAAGCAACTTAACGCAGTTCAGGAAAAAAAGCTGGCACAGTAAAGCATGGCATCAGATCGCTGGTTCTCCCAGAAGATGAAAGTGGAGTTCTTCCAGGAGTTTAGAAAGTGGAGTTCTTCCAGGAGTTTAGAAAGTGGAGTTCTTCCAGGAGTTTAGAAAGTGGAGTTCTTCCAGGAGTTTAGAAAGTGGAGTTCTTCCAGGAGTTTAGAAAGTGGAGTTCTTCCAGGAGTTTAGAAAGTGGAGTTCTTCCAGGAGTTTAACTTTATTTTTAAGCATTTTCCAGGACTTTCCAGATTGAGCTATTAACCTTTTCTCTCTTGATGACGTGTACGTCCTTGTTTGTAGTCATTCTTTGACAGCGCTGTTATGTCGGCAGGCGTATTTCTATGCATTGAGAGACACGCTGATCGAACGAGAAGGGAATTCCGTCGTTACCGGCAGATCCCCAAATGCCATTTCCTAAATCCCCGTATCCAAAGAATGGGTTTACGCAGTCTTGTTAATTTTGATGGGGGAAAATGGATTTGTTCAACTGCTACTGGTAAATTTTTTGTTAGTAATATGTGGTGCACATCTGTTGTAGGCTAATGACACTTGATTCGTTATTTCCCGTCTAGCCATTTTTATACGCCCGCCAAAAGGCAGACGTATTATGTGATGGCGGTTTCCGTCCGTCTGTCCGTCCGTTTGTCGGAGCGTCCCTCGTGTCCGGTCCATATCTGGAACAGTTTTCTATCTACAGTTCCAATGGTGAGTGGATACTCCATGGGGAGACGATGTGTCGCGTACCAAACTGAAGGTCGAGGTCAGAGGTCAAAGGTCACTGGCCTAAAAAACAGAAATCAATGAAGTGTTCGTGTCCGGTCTATATCTGTGATCGTTTTCCATCCACAGTTGCAATTTTTTGTGAGTGAATATGCTAGGTGGAGACGATGTGTAGCGTACCAAAATTGAGGTCTGGGTCAGAGGTCAAAGGTCACTGTTGCCTAAAATCAGGAAATCATTGATCATTGACAGTTTTCTATCTACAGTTCTAATTTTTGGTGAGTGGATGCACTAGGCGGGGAACGATGTGTTGCATACCAAATGTAGGTTGAGGTCAAAGGTCACTGGCCTAAAAAAACAGGAAATCACTGAAGTGTTCGTGTCCGGTCTATATCTGTGAACATTTTCTATCCACAGTTGCAATTTTTTGTGAGTGGATATGCTAGGTCGAGACGATGTGTCGTGTACCAAAATTGAGGTCGAGGTCAAAGGTCACTGTTACCTAAAATCAGGAAATCATTGATCATTGACAGTTTTTTATCTACAGTTCTAATTTTTGGTGAGTGGATGCAAAAATAGGTCACGGTCAAAGGTCACTGTGACCCAAAAATCAGGAAATTATTAAAAATAACATTTTTTTTTGTGTCAGTAGATACATTAGGGGGATACGATGTGTCACCTACCAAAATGTAGGTCAAGGTCACTGTGACCCCAATATCAAGGTCAAAGGTCAGTGTGACCTGAAAATCAGGAAATCTGCAAAAATTTATACTTTTTTGTGAGTAGATTCAATAGGGAGAAATGAAGTGTCACATACCAGGTCAAGGTCAAAGGTCACTGTGACCCAAAATCAGGAAATTATCAAAAATAACTTTTTTTTGTGTCAGTAGATATATTAGGGGGACAGAATGTGTCACATACCAAAATGTAGGTCAAGGTCACCTTGACCCCAAAAATCATGAAATTGTTAAAAATCATGATTTTTTTGTGTCCGCTGAGAAATTACGAGAAATCCCATGTTTGAAACAGCTACATGTACATTTAGTTAAACTGTTATGAAATAAAAACCATACATTTACTAATTTAATGGGGAGAGCGGTCCTTTATAAACTTCATACCTCTTCATTAACTCAAGCACAAAGGTTTACTTCATCACTTTCTTCTTCCTTCATGAAAAATTCTCTAGTTTGAAAAGAATCCATTTGCAGGAAAACTACTATTTTCTTGTGTTTGACTATTGTCGATTTCAGTGTGGATATGTGAGTTCTTGGCTCTTGCTTCAAGGTCAACTAGTTACCAAGAGTTAAGCTCATTTTAGTTTATCATTCAATTTAAGATGTGATATATATGTTACATTCTCAGAAGCACAAAATTGTAGACCTTTCTCTGGATTGCTAACTACCAATTGGAATGAGGCTATTAAACAACCTTGAAATTTAGACCAATGTAATTCCAGATATACAGGCGTATATTGAAGCCCCTTGGGCTCTTGTTTAAAGATGATGCAGTTAGGGTCTCATTCAATATTCATTATTTCAAAATAATTTGGTCTGAAGTGGTTCAAGAGAGAGACAGAGAGTGAATTCAGATATAACGTCGTGTTCAGCAATATTTCAGCTATATAGTGGTTCAAACGGGACTGAGGACATTTGGGGCACACATTTTCATCTTTGTCGGACCTGACACTCCAATATATAGTGTTTCATTAATCATGCAAATTCCTTCCCCAGTTATGAACCCAAACCCACATGACTAACATTGACATTACACTGATTTAAGGCAAGGGGGAGACTACTAGTAGTATGAGTAATGTCTACGCGACGCAACATCATTCACTGTCCACGGTTAATACGTGCATGCATGTCCACTCAACTTCGAAAAGGAATCGACGGTGAAAAAGAACAGGTGCGTCAGAAAAGACTCCAGGAAAGAATACCTTTTGAGATTATCGTGGTTGTATGCATAACATACTCCTTCCTAAGTATGTAAGGTATCACTCTATGTGATTTGTCACTTGGTTGACCGAGTCGTCAGCTGAGGAAGATTGTGCACTACATTTTCTGGTCGAAATCATCCAATCTAAATGATATAGGGCTAGGCCTAGTAGGGCTCTCCCCGCTAAAGGAGGAGAGCTCTGGCGTTATATCATTTAGGAGGACACGTTTGACCAGAAAATGTAGCGCACAATACAGCACGGCAGATGAATCGACCAACCTAATGTCGTCAGACATACCTTAAAGGTTATACAAAATGGTCTCAAAATCTGCTACTTTTTTGTGCTAAATTGTTGTAGAGGTGATTATATAGACTTGTTTTACATTTTTGTATGTTTTCAAACTGCCCAAGGTTGGAAATAGCAGCAGTAACGTGCGACAATTTCACGCCCCTTTCAAAACGGCGAAAGCTGTGACCGCTTGACCTATGACGTCACAACCTGATTACGATCTCGCTCAAATGCCTGTTGTGACGTCAAAATGTCAGCGACATCACGCTAGAACTCCCACAGTTGGGTGAATCTTTCGTAACAACGCCCGACGTCATAGACTATGACGTTTACGGCGCAATCGTAATCAGGTTGTGACGTCATGCACCAGAGGTCATGGCTCCAATACGTTTTCTCTCTCACATGTGTGCTATTCGTGTCCTAAAACCCACTTCGACGACATTATTCAAGAAAAAATACTAATTTGTTGTTTGGAACACTACTGGGTATGTTTTAATGCAAAGTAGTAAGAGTCATTTGGTATAACCTTTAAATACTTGGGAAGGATCACGGTATGCTCACAGCCACTATCATCTCAAGGTACTCCTTTTGTGGGTCTTTTCTCTCGCACCTGTCCCATTAAAGATGTAATCAGCCTCAAAATTGATGGATTTTGTAATCTCCCCCCTGTGCGTTTTTCAGCAGCGAAGTTTGCTAAAGCATCATAGGTATTATATTTGACGATAGTCGGATTGCCATGTGCAACGAATGTAAGAATATCTTGTCAGAGAAATTTGAAATTCTGTCCACTTCGATGGGTTTTCTGTTTCGCCATTGAGTATGTGTTGTACGCGGAGACGAGAATGATGTCACCGTGACGTTTGAGTGACGTAGCGACGCTGACGAATATGAATGCTGAACAGCTGCAGCCATGGGATAACGTCATGGCTCGTGCCTAAGGTTCGGTAAAGTCGCATAGCATGCGCCCGTAGAATACACCTCACGTGTGTTCGCTTGTTGACACGGCTGTGGAAAAATAAACGGCATGCCATGCCGTTTATTTTTAAAGGCCAATTCCTTCTATTTTCTCGTAAATAGTACAAACAAGTTTAGTATTTTGTGGTCAAATGTGTTTTAATTTGTACCTACCGTAACATATGTCATTTTCGCGGAATTTGAGAGACATTGATTTAAGTCTAGATTTGAGGCTGATTACGTCTTTAAATTTCTCGACTCAATTTCAACTTTCGAAAGTTGGTCGCATGCGCATGCGTCAAGTAACCGGAACATATCGATAGTGACATCATCACAGTCACGGTTTTTAGTCAAACAGGTCTCTACAAGTGCAAACGATCTCTACCTGTATTAAAACTATATCTATCGATCGTTTGCACTTGTAGAGACCTATTTGGCTAAATACCATGACCATGATGATGGCACTATCGCTATATTCCGATTACTTGACGCATGCACGTGCGACCAACTTTCGAAAGTTGAAATTGAGTCGAGGAGAAATTTAATGGGACAGGTGTGAGACAAAAGACCCCCGAAAGGAGTACCTTGATGATCGTGGCTGTAAGCATACCGTGATCCTTCCCAAGTATTTAAGGTATGTCTGACGACATTAGGTTGGTTGATTCGTCTGCCGTGCTGCATTGTGTGCTACATTTTCTCTTCAAACGTGTCCTCCTAATTGATATAACACTAGGGCTCTCCTCCTTTAGCGGGGAGAGCCCTACTAGGTCTAATATAGGGCTAGGTCTCTCCTCCTTCAGTGGGAAAGAACTACTAGGTCTATTAGCCTCTCTGTCCCAGCACACTTATATGTTAGTTAACATGGCGTGCAGGCGGTTGACTCGAAACAAGTATGATCCGCTGAACGAAAAAAGCACACCACTGAAGTCCTGACCACCATTCATCGACCAGGGATGAGACTGCAACAGGACAAACATACCTGAAAACAGCTGATGAACCCCACCCCCCTCACCCAACTTCAGTTCGGGAAATTGCAGAATTCGTAAACATTGTCGAATTCGTGAACAGTTGAAGAGCAAGTGCTGCCACCTATTCGTCTAGAAAAAATGGCGCCGATCGCATTTTTAGGGTAAAAAGGTGTCCAGAGTTGCCGAATTCGTAAACATTCGACCAAAATTTGCCCCTTCTGTTGCCGAATTCGACAACGTTTACGAATTCTGCAATTTCCCGAACTGACTTCAGTCACAATACTGTAATTTTTTTTTTTTTTTTTTTTTTTTATTTCACACCAAAGTCAGAAGGTTTTAGAAATAAAACTTGCAGGAAAAAATTTGAAATGTAAAAAATGCTGGAATTTCTCACCCTGATCGACTCCGACTCGAATGTAGTCCGTCTCCATGAGTATACCTTTTGTAGTCGTTAATATTTGGTATGAAAGATATTACTTGTGCATTCAACTTGAAGAGTGCAAGTTTCAGATGATTTTTTTAAATGACAAAAATATCTGGGAACAACAACAACATTCGGCTACACCAGATAGTTGCGAACGGAACAGGCGCTATCAGTTAAACTGGACGATTCCCAACAGCTTCAAAATAATCATGTATCATTATTCTCAACATCTCTGGCATCTGAACAATAACTTACGGTCGTCAATTTCACTTGGTTTACTGTATTTTACACATCCAAAGCGTACGAGACGCGCATCGGCTGCTGGGATGTACTGGCAGTACCCGGATGTGGAGCCAGGGAGCTATTTTCACATTCCCAGCCGCACATCAGCGTGCCACAACCCATTGGAGCCCCATGTCATCTACGCGAAGGGAGGCTAGGGTTTCGAAAGCTTTAACGCATTTCTCTTATACCTGAATACCTCTGATTTGAGCACTAAGTCATAGACTTATAAGCTCCTCCAGCGTGAACTTACTTCCTTCCGCTTCCGGCTACCACCCATCTCTGTACCAAAATCTATCAACAGTCGTGTTCCAATGTCGGTCAAGTCTATTTTTGAAAGAGTTAACAGAATTTGCAGATACTACATGTTCTGGCAACTTGTTCCAGGGTGTCACTATTCTCATAGCGAATGAGTTTCCTCTGACATCTAGTCTGTATCTTCTTTTATACCAGGTCAGGCTATGACCCCTGGTTCGTTGAATGAACTGCCTATGGAGAAAATCCGATTTAACGACATCAAAGTTATTCATTATCTTGAAAACTTGAATTTCTCAGTTTCGAAATTAGGAAGAAATGAGCGATGGGACTAATTCACATGGGGATTATACAGGAAGTTGAATTACCGTACTTGCTTTTCTTCTGATCTGATGGCCCCCACCAGGTGGACATGATATCACGCCTATTCAATCAATCAATCAATGGTTTATTGCACAACTTATGTAGTACAGAAGCATGGCAAATAGAGAGCGAGGATGCATTTATACATATATACAGTTATCATGGTTATAAACAACATACGAAACAGTAGTAATTATATACAAAAAGAGGCAACAGGTAGTACTCCGTTGGAAGAATTACATTGCTGTTCTTTGCCTGTACATATTATTAATGTACTGGGCTATTTGGGGGTTTTCTGGGTTGAGGATGAGTTGTAGTTTTTCATTGCCTGGGATGTTTGTGTCAGAGAGAGAGGGTAAAAGTGTAAGTAGGGGAAGTCGAGGGATATCGAATTTTGAACAGTTTAGCAGAAAATGGTGTTCATCTTCTATCTGGTTAGTGGAGCACTGTAGGCATATTCTTTGTTGTGGGGGAGTTTGTTTATATCGTCCTGTTTCGATGTGGAGTTTGTGTGCGCTAATGCGGAGTTTGCTGACTGTCTGTTTGTGTTCAGGCGATTTGATGCACTTCAAGTAGGTCTGAATGTCATAATCTCTGTAGATATGTTTAAAGAGAGTGAGTTTTCCAAATTTTGTAGGTTCAGTCAACTGTTGGAAGAAGGATGATTTATAGTCTGTCTGTAACTTTGCAGTGAGTAGTTTTGTTTGTGTGTTTATACGGTATTTACTGGATTGAGTTGGGAAGTTGAGTTTTAGGAGCTGCAGAAAGTGAAGGCAGGAGTTCTCCCAGTTGTTAGTTGGAGGATCGGTGGGGGAAGAACAGTAAGTGGCAAAGGCGTCTTTGAGGAGGGAGTTGGTGGAAAGAGAGAGTCGGTTTCTGTACTTTAGTGTCCTTGTTATGATGTCGAAATACAGTGGGAACTGGCCCAGTTCTGCGAGGCAGGCAATATTTGTGGAACGCCTTGGAACTTGCAAAGTCCATTTGCAAAATTTGGTAAGCACTTGTTCGAAAGGTAGTTTGAGAACTTTTTCCATTTTAAGATTAAATACTGTTGGGTGATTTTCCGTCAGTTTAGTGTCAAGGCCCCAGACTTCACAGTTGTACAGTAAAATCGGTTTTACCAGCGCGTGGAAGAGTTTTGTTTTTAGGTGAATGGGGAATGAGCAGTTGGAAGTTGTTTTTTGGAGTTTAAAGAGTGCTTTTAGACCTTTTTGTTTCAGATCTAAACTAGAGTGGGAGAAGGATCCTTTTTCGTTTATAATAGTTCCGAGGTAGCGGTACTGTTCGCAGTTTTCGAGGGGGGCATTGTTTATGTGGAACTGATGTTGAATTTGTTTCTTAGATTTGTATTTTTGGATTATCATTGTTTGCGATTTTGGGATGTTAATCGCCAGATGCCAGACGTTACAGTATAAACCAAGCAGATTCAGACTATGCTGCAACCCTTCCTTAGATTCACTAAGAATAAGGAGGTCATCTGCGTACAGTAAGTGGGTTAACTTGTGCATTTTTAGTGTGACAGGGTCACATTTTGGGTCATCAAAAGATAGGTCATTTAGGAAGATGTTGAATAATGTAGGGCTGATGTTGTCGCCTTGTCGGACACCCGTGGTGCTAGGGAATGAAGGGGTTGTTAAATTTCCAGATTTTAATGAAAGTTCGGTGTTGCTGTACATGTCTCGTAACACGTCAAAAAATTTGCCGTTGACTCCTATATTTTGTAGTTTAAGGAGAAGACCTTCATGCCAAACAAGATCGAAGGCCTTCTTAAAGTCAACAAAGCACAAATACAATTTCTTTTTGTCTTTGTAAACATACTTGTCAATAGCGGATTTCAATATGAATAGTTGGTCAGTGGTGCGGTGATCCTTGCGGAAGCCGGCTTGATTCTCTTTGATTAGGTTGTTGTCTTCCAGGTAGTTGACTAGCCTGGTATTGAGTATTTTTGTAAATAGCTTCCCCATACAACTGAGTAGGGCAATTCCCCGGTAATTATCAGGTTCGCTTTTGTTTCCCTTTTTGTGTATTGGGTTAAGGTATCCTGTGGCCCATTGTTTGGGGAAGCGGCCAGTGTTTAGAATGATGTTGAACAATTTAGCAATTGGAGAAATTAAAATATCTTTTCCATATTTTAACATTTCATTTGTGACCTGATCGGGTCCTGCTGATTTGTTTAGTTTAATAGCTTTGATTGCGGTCAATATTTCTTTGGTGGTTACGTGCGAGTTGAGGTAGGCATTGTGTGGTACATTTAGGCTGTTAGAGATGAAGTTGTTTAGTTCAGTTTTGATATGTTGGTCCTGGGGGCCAGTTCTCTCATGGGTGTTGAGCGAGGTGAAATGATTGTAAAGGGAGGAGAGAGTGTCATTAGGAAGAGTGGAGCTACTTTCCTGATTTTTGTCCGAGTTCTCTAATGCATCGATAATTGCCCAGATTTCTTTAGAGTTAGAGTCATCTGTGTTTTCAAGTTTGGATAAGAGTGTGTTTTTTAATTCCTTTTGTTTTGATTTCAGGAGTTTTCTGTATTCTTTTTTGCGTTCATTGTATCTTTGTCTTGTCATACTGTCCCAGGGAGTTTTAGATAAGACTTTACCAAGATGAAGTACAGTTCTTCTTAGCTCTGCACAGTCAGAGTCGAAGAAGGGTTTGTTCCTTAGCCTCCTTTTTGATTTTTGTGGTCTGGGTCGGGGTATGATTTGCTTAGTGGCTTTCAGTATCGTATCATTCAGTTTCTGTGTTGCTAGGTCAATGTCTGATTGCTGTTCTCCTATGTTCATTTCCATGAAATCATTTATAGCAGATAGAGATTCTGCTGATAGAAGTGCGCTCTGGTAGAGTATGCTATTTTCTGGTTTGATTTTAATGGTTGGGGGAGTTGGTGTGAGGGGGAGTGAAGGCGTTGCTAGTGTACTGGTGAACATGCATTTTATGTAACAGCTGATTTGACAGTGACGCGAGAGGTAGGACAGATGATGTACAGTCATACTGAGAACCATATTTCTGAACTGTTCATGGCAAATAAAGTAATCAATAGCACTGTTGCCTCTGCAGTCGTAATAGGTGTATAGGCCGAGTGAGTTTCCAGCAATTCTTCCGTTTAAAATACGGAGATGTGAGGACTGGCAGAGGGATAGAAGGTTCTTTCCATGTTGTAGAACTCTGCCATGCATGTCCATATTTAGTCTGGGTGAAGCGGTGTCTAAGTGGTAAGACTGAGGCAAGTTGAGGAATTTGTCACTGTCGTTTGTGATGAAGTCTGGCAAGTCTCTGGTGCGAGAGTTAAAATCTCCCATCAGGAAAACCTTGCCCAGTTGACTATATTTTGCGATGTCGCTTTCTAGTTCCAAAAATTGGATGTCAAAGTAAGAAGAGTCTTCAGGAGGTATGTAGACAGTGGCTACAAAAAGATCTTCTTCCCATCCGAAGTTCGAACTATTTAATTTTAGCCAGATTATGTTTGGGGATTTTGATACAGGGGTAATAGCTGGGTTTAGTCGTTTATGGTAGAGGACAGTTATCCCCCCTGATTTTCTTCCAACAGAGCACTTACCTGTTGCAGGCACATATGCAGGTTCATAATCAGCAAGTTGATAATCAATGAGTTGATGAATATCATTTTCACTTTGAGTCCATGTCTCGATAAGTCCAATAATATCATTGCCACATAGCTGAGTGTAGAATTGGTCATCAGACAATTTGTTTTTTAGACCATCAATATTCCAGCACGATACTCTTAACAAGTTACTAATTGTCATTTTGAGGTTTAAAGAAATGGTTCAGTAATGGTCAAAATCCACTTAGTTTGACTTTCGAAAGTTCGTCGTAATGAAGTCTTTGCACATGGTGTTCAGTGCAGTGCATTATACTTATTAATTAATACCGTACCGTAGAGGTACGGTATGCACCAGTGTGCTGTAGTTAGTTTTATACACTTTTTAAATATCTACATGTATGTAAGCACTAGTGGGTGGGTATCCTTTTTTGGAGTTCAATGTAAGCACTAGTGAGGAGAGTACATCCATATCCACTATTTAGTGAAAACAACAGGATTGTCGATTGGCATGATGCATGGGCCCCTGGTTAAAGTAGTTCATCATGCTCATCGGGTTCTGCGCTGCAGGATTGAACCAGTACCACGGTGGGAATGCAGGTGATCCAAATGGAGACGCAGGTAGGGGAGGGCCTCCACTGATCTGTTGTTCGTTCCTTGATGTTGGCGCGGTTGGTGCCACGGTCACCGCAGTTGTGTCTGATGGAGTGGCTGGTATAACCTTCACAGACGCTTGTATGGGGGTGGTTTCTGTTCTGGTAGGTCGATAATCCTGTGGTTCTGTTGGGGATCGCCTACCCATATATTTTATTGGTCTGGAGTTTAAGCCGGCAGGTTTGCTAGGTGGTGGGTATTCTGCCCGAATACCAGTTGTGTGGCTTTTGAGTGGCGGATCGAAGCGTTTCAAACCCAGTAGGGGGTTGCATGTTGCTTTTAGATTTCTTACGAGTTGTTTAACTCCACTGCCATTCAAATGTATTTTATCCTCTTCCAAGTCACTATGGTAATCTATATTGCTGTTGTTACAGAAGTACACATTGTGTTTGGCACACATGGACTGTATTCTGTGATTAATCTGCTTGACAGCTGCGGCTGGTCCTTTACGAGGAGGAATGCCCATAATTACAACATTTGAGGTTGGAAGATTTGACTTTGTCGTTTCAATGAGATCCTCAAATTTTGAGATCAGAGTTGTTTCGTCAGTTCGGTTGATCTCGTTTGTGCCTATGAGAATCGCTAGGCACTTTGGGTGGGTGGTTTGATCATTCATGGACGAAATGTACTTAGACGTACCATGCAGTGTCTTGTTCTTCAAAGTAACTATTTGCACGGCTTGCTTGAAGTACATTTTATCTCCGTCCAGGTTGCGTGTATTGGAGTCTCCTAAAATGAGCAGGTCAGCCTTTCTATGGCCAGATGGGTGTTCCTTGTTTTCAGATACAGGTAGGTACCTAGTTTCCTGGTGATCAGGTATGACACTGGCTTTGTCTTGAGAAGTGTACAGTGCGGTGGCGTTAGGCGATTCGGTCGACTGTTTTTGTGGTAGACCTGGGTCAATTGTACACTGTGATTGTGTGTTTGCTGGGCGCTGATTGTCCAATTGAGCCAGGACGAGTGATGAGGTGGATGCCTGTGGTTCCACCACCTTTTCCTCTGTTTGACAGTCCGTAGTCTCATTCTCTGTGAACAATGAAACTGAATCTGTTCATATAAAGTTCTGTAAACAAATGTTGGGTGTACATTTTAGAGCAGTAAATTTAGCTGTACTTGGAGAACTTGGTAGAGTACCTGTCAAACTTTATGGCATTCTGAAGTGTATAAAATTTTACACTCATATCTTGTCATCAGATCCAACCTCGTTACTGTATAGAGCATATATGGAACAGATTGAGGCCAATAGAGTATCAAATACACAGAACTGGTTATCATTTTTGCGAAAAATGTTATCTGCCCTAGGATGTGGCCATGTATGGGGAAATCAAAGTTGTAAAACCCCAAAGTCTTTATTAAGGCATATATCAAGAAGGTACTCTGGGCTAAATATAGCAATATTTGGAAAGAAAAGGTTTCTGAAGTTAGCAAATTAAGAACATACCGGTCGTTTAAATCAGAATTTATAGTTGAAAAAACAGTAATAGATATACCTAACAGAAGTCACCGTGCTTCAATGTTCAGGTTTCGAATCAGTGCCCACAATTTACAAATTGAAAGAGGAAGATATTGTGAACCTCCAGTTGAGGATAGAATTTGTAGTGTCTGTACTCGTCTTGTTGATGAGACACACTTCCTACTAGAGTGCACCAGATTCCAGTCGGAGCGACTGTCACTGTTTAATACAATAAGACCTATCTTCCCACTTGTCAGTTTTAATGCTAATATTGGCGTATTAAAGCTTATTATGACCTGTCCTGTGCAAACTGCGATGAACGCTGTGGCGGAATATATTCACAAGTGTGAAGCTATGAGTAAACCATTGTAATATGTATTCACTTTGCTAATTTCTCATGCATTTTATTATCACCTCTGCCGCTGTAACCTACAGACTAGACTGGAGGCCCGTAATGAGTTATATTGGTCTTGATTAATATGGATACTGTAGCATGTATACTTTTATGGTTTTTGTCTTCAGTAAGGAAAATGTGCTTTTTAGTGATATTTGTATGTGCTCTTATTATGTATTGGGGGATGCCGTTAGCCTTCGGGCATAAAAGTGCAATAAAACTATCTATCTATCTATCACTAGGCCTCTTTATTCTTTCTTTTCATTTTTTCCCCATTGTGCCTCTAAAATCCCGAAGAACTACAGACATTTGGTGATTTAAATAGGTTAATGTTCACACAATATATCAAAAAGCTCCAATTAAATCTAATCCAACGGAATGTTCTTATGCACTCGTCATAAGCCCCAATTTTACATGCCGTTTATAGCGGTGAGCATGGGCAATTGTTTATATCATATTATTTGAGGCAATTACATCACTTGATCCAGCATTCGTGAATTGGACACGTAATGAAAATTTGTATTTATAATGTCTTGCCAGGACACAAGACTGACTGGGCAAATCTGCTCTACCATCTATATGTGGTTCAATGAACAAAGCAAAACTTAAGGTCCAGTGTTTTACGTACGTAATTATATATGTATATATATACTTCTAGTCATATTATGAGTATTATGATCATATTGTTATATTGCTGTTCAACTGTTAAATGTGGTCATCTTTTCATTTTTTGTACTCTGCTGCATTGCTGGTGTCGGTACAATAAAATTTGAATCTTGAATCGTAACCAACTCTGACGACCAATGAAAATTCGTTTTCTTACAACTGAAATTCAGAATAATACAGAAATATAGTCCAACTCTATGTGAAATTCTGTGTTTGTATCCTGCGGATTTACTGTGCTGTGGACGTTTAAATTCTGTTCAGTTCAAGCTGGCCTTGGCATACCAGCCGTTTAATTTACTTGTCCTGATTTACATGTACCTGTGTTAATTTGTTAGGTGAGTAAAGGAAATCTGGTCAGAAGAGGTGAAGGCGTTGGGGCAGACGTCGGATTCCGTGAATGGCTCACAACATTCTTTCCTAAAACTGTTACAGGCCGAGTTGTATGGTGGGATGTTTTGACCATCGACAAGTTTACGGTAGAATGGTCCCTGTTCACTACGGCAAGCCGTTACAGTATTTAATCGGTTATTCAACATAAGTTGGAAACTAGTGCACACATGTCAAAACGTTTTCAACATATGTATAAAACTTTTCAACATATGTCTAAAAGTGCGGATTTATTCCACATATGTGTAAAAATTTTATTCATATATTAAAAACTTTTTCATATATGTGCAACAGTTTTCAACATATGTGGAATAGTTAATTTATTTAACTTTTCAACATATGTCTAAATTTGTCTACACGTATGTCTAAAACATTTACACATATGTATAAAAACTTTTTCTTTACACATATGTGGAATTCTTTTTTACATATATGCAAAAGTTTTCAACATATGTGGAATAACCGATTAAATACCGAAACGGCTTGCCGTAGTTCACTGTTCGTCGAGTTACGATGAAGATGATGTGGATTTTGGTAAAGTTTTGGAGATTGAACCTGTGAGAGCACCATAATTCGAGACGGAATTCAACAAGTGCTGATTGTTGATCCTGGCCGTGCGATGAAATGTTTCCGATGTCATTCATTTGGACATCCGGGCCGTCTTTACAAAGCCGTATTCTGTCGGAGATGTCGGGTTTGAGATGCTGTGCTGTGTGACAATCGTGTGGTGTGGAGCAGTTGGAGATTGATAAGCAAAGAGGTGAGCTGACTGTGACTGGAAGGGAAAAATATGTTGTTGAATGGAGAAGTGAAGGTGAGAAAGCGCGGACTGCAAGTAAGACGGTAAGTTCGTGATGTGCATACTGTTGTGTGTAAATGTGAGAAAACTGCTCAAGTCCTGTGTGAGGCTGTCAAAATTGTGAAGGGGGTGAGTTACGTGAACCTGTTGAATATGTCACGGAAACTGACTTTGATCCTCCAGACCCTCCTCAAGCGATAAAGAGGCTGTGTATTCTTCAGCAGAAAAAAAAATGTATGTCGAGGATCCAGTCCATGGACAGACGGGAGCAGGGTTTCTGTCACCGGTACAATGAACTGGCAGAATGGAAATGTAGGCCTATGGTCTTCAAGGTGTTTCTCTGGTCAATTTAAAAATATTTCATCAAACTCATAGCTTTTGTCAAACTTCACTTTGGTGACGGCACTATGGCCAGCTAATATACATACAACAGGATGATTTCTATCACCGGCAGATTGAACCCGCACACTGCAAATAGACATATCTTTGTGAAACTTTAGTTTGGCGACGTCACAATGGTCATGCATGACCAAAAAGCAGGAGCAGGGGTGTCTTGTCACCGACAAATTGAACCAGCACAATGGAAATATAGGCCTAGGGTCTTCAAAGTGTTGGTTATGTCAAATTAAAAAATATTTCATCAAACTCATACCTTCTCTCAAACTTCACCTTGGTGACGGTACAATGATTTATAGCAGATGAATGAACATTTCTCATTATATTATGACTGTTCAAATCTTAAGTGTTAAAGTTGGGTTAGGGAGTGAAGTACACGTACTTGAGCATCAAAGCGGACATCAAAGATGTATATTCAACTGACAAACTGGACTTAAGGTTAGATATGCTCCCCTACTACCAAGTTAAAGTACATTCCAGGTATCAGAATTATATACTAATGAGATTTTTCTTTCCAAAATGTTAAGTAGCTAAGTTTCAAAGGTGGTTAGGGAGGAATGTTCGTGTAGTTCATTGTCAAAGCAGAGTCCGGGAGGAATGTTTGTGTAGGCCAGTGTCAGAGCGAGGTTAGGAAGGAACGTATGTGTATTCCACTTTCAAAGCGGGGTTAGGGAGGAACCTATGTGTAATCCGGTGTCGAAGCGGGGTTAGGGAGGGATGTTCGTGTAGTCCAGTTTTCTCGCGGGGTTAGGAAGGAATGCGCCTCTAGTCCAATGTCAAAGCGGGGTCAAGGAGGAATGTATGTGTAGTCCAGTATCAAAGCGGGGTTAGGGAGGAACGCATGTTGGAGTGTTGAATGTGAGATTAGGGAGCGAGGTACATGTGCTTGAGCATCAAAGTGGACATCAAATGTGTATATTCAGCTGTCAAAGAGAGAGAATTAAGGTTTAATGTCGCGTTCAGTTCAACTGTCAAACTGGGGACTGGGGTTACGACTTGGGGTTAGGTATGCTCCTCTACTATCAGGTTAAAGTACATTCCAGCTATCAAAATTATATACTAATGAGAGATTCCTTTCCAAAATATTAAGTAGCTAAGTTTCAAACCGGGTTAGGGAGGAATGTTCGTGTAGTCCATTGTCAGAGCGGGGTTAGGGAGGAACGTAGTGTAGTCCAGTATCAAAGCGGGGTTAGGGAGGAGCGTATGTGTAGTCAGTGCCAAAGCGGGGTTAGGGAGGAATGTTCATGTAGTCCAGTTTCAAAGTGGGGTTGGGGAGGAATATTCGTGTAGTCCATTGTCAAAGCGGAGTTAGCGAGGACTGTTTTTGTATCCCAGTGTGAGAGCGGGGTTATGGAGGAGTATGTGTATTCCAGTTTCAAAGCGGGATTAGAGAGGAACATGTGTGTAGTCCAGTATCAAAGCGGGGTTAGGGAGGAACATATGTGTAGTCCAGTGTCAAAGCAGGGTTAAGGAGGAATGTTTGTGTAGTCCAATGTTAAAGCGGGGATAGAGAGGAATGTTCGTGTAGTCCGACCAATGTCAAAACAGACTTAGGGAGTGAGGTACCGGTACATGTATATGTCGTTGAGTATGGAGGCAAGGTTGGAGAGTGAGGTACATCTGTTCGAGTGTCAACGTCAGTTTAGGGAGTGAGGAACGTGTGCTTGAGCATCAAAGCGGAGTTGGGGATTGAGGTACCGGTACATGTGGTTGAGTTTCAAGGCAAGGTTGAGGAGTGAGGCACATCTATTCGAGTGTCAAAGTGGGGTTAGGGAGCACATGTACTTGTCGTCAACGTAAAATCGTGGTAACATACTTGGGCTTGCTGAATTCTTATCAGGCTTCTGTTAATATGCTTCACTATTAAACCAGGGGTAGGGACAAAAGTTTGTGTGTTCTCATGTCAAAGCTAAGTTAAGGAAAGAAAACATATGCACTTGATGGTCAAAACTAGGTTAGGAAGAATGTACGCGTGGTGCAGTGTCAAAACTCATCTTGAACTGTCCATTGTGCCATTTCATTCTGCTGTACAGACAAAAAGTAATATTTGTGATGAGAAATTAAACCGTAAACTGTAACAATTGCGTTCATTGTGACGCTGCAAAGTGCCGCTCTGAAGAAAGTCTCCATTGTGACGTTGGAAACTGCCGCTTGGAATAAACACAATACCAAATTGTCCATTGTGCCCTTGCATTCTGCCTTTGGAGAAAAGGTAATATTAGTGGTGAGAAATTAAGGCCTTAATATGACCGGGTTTCATTGTGACGTCTCAAAGTGCCGCTCTGAAGAAAGATGGTCTACATTGTGTCGTTGCATACTGCCGCTTTGGAGAAAGGCAATATTAAACTGTCCATTCTGCCATTGCATTCTGCTGTACGATAAATAAGTAATATTTGTGATCAGAAATTAAACCATAAACACAATCACCTTCATTGTGACGCTGCAAACTGCCGCTCTGAAGACAAAACCAGTTTGATTGTGACGTTGGAAACTGACGTTTGGAAGAAAGATTGGTTAAATTGTCCATTGAGCCATTACATTCTGCCGTACCAGAGAAAGTAATATTTGTGATGAGAAATTAAGCCTTTAACATTTTCATGATTGTGTTTCATTGTGACGCTGCAAAGTGCCACTCACAAGAAAGATGGTCCTCTTTGTGCCGTTACATACAGACGCTTTCAATAAAGTGGATCTTAAATTTTCCATTGTGTCGTTGCATTCTGCCGTACGAATTATGGTAATAGTTGTGATCAGAAATCAAGCCGTAACCACATTAGGTTCATTGTGACGTTGCAAAGTGACGCCCTGAAGAAAGACGGTTTTCATTGCGACACTCAAAACTGTCGCTTGGAAGAAAGATGTTAAACTGTCCATTGTGCTGTTGCGTTCCGTCGTACAGTGAAAAAGCAATATTTGCGATGAGAAATTATAGACACGGATATTCTTTAATGGACGACGGCTGAATTATGAATGACGGACTAGACGCTTGTAATTTTAATCCGTGTATGCCTGGATTCTGCTGGTGGACAAGTTGTCCTCGAGGCCGGACCCCTGCACACCCCTGCACTCATAATGAAAGTAACAAAAAGAAAATAATTGTAAGACAGATCCGAGGAATCGTAGTGCAGGTTCCTCGGCCGAGTCTCTAATAGTTCGAAAATGCACTAAGAACTTTTTCAATCCAAATGACAGATATATTTCTGACAGCAAAGCAAGGTCACGACATCAAACCTTGTAATATTGCGTTTGATGATTGTTTAGCACCGAATTCTACATGTAATAATTTCAAGATTTCTAAGTGTGGATACAGTGGATGTCTCACGTGTCCACTCTTTACTACTTCAGCTTCATTTAGTTCCGCGTTAACTGGTAACTCATATTCTGATAACTCGTATGTTGATCTTAGTTGTTCTACTACAAACTAAATATTTATTTAGTTTCCTGTAAGAAGTGTGGTCAACAGTATGTTGGCAAGACCACCCAAAGACTCCATCTTAGGGTGAACGGTCACAGAAAATTCGTTAGGAAAAAGCAATTCTGGACCCGACCATGGCTGGGATAACTTTAGTATTCAGATCATAGACGTCGTCTATCCATCTACTAAGGATTCCCCCTTTGGATTTGAGAGAAAAATCCGAGAGCGGGAATTATTCTGGATGCTAGAACTTGGGTCAGTGTTTCCGTTTGGTTTAAATGATAATGTCATTGGGTTCGGCAATGCTACAAATCGCCTTTCAAATATATCCAACATTACCCAGCTATTTAAACCCCATCAACGGAGACATCGCAGCCATGGTTGGCGAAAGTTTAATAGTTCGATGATTCACTATCATATCACTTTAAATTACTTAGTGGGTTTAACTAACACACCCAATAGTATAAATAGCTTACGTACAGTTCTGTATGCGTTACCTCTGAGAGCTTTAGATCAAATAGCCAGAGATATACAACAATCTGCGTCTTCAGGAAATATAATGCCACCAAAAATCAGTGAAGTATGTCAAGATACTGCGTATTTTCGGTTGTATCGTTCAGTGAACATAATCGAAACATCTCAAGATCGGCTTTTCTTGAAACTCAACCACTTAGATAATGGACTGGATAATATTAATTTATCTCTAATACTGAATGATCCAGAGGTACGCAACGCTGTACCAAACTATTTTAAGTTCACAGAACATCCTTGCATTTCATATAAGTATATTAAATCTATAGCCACCAAAATATTCAATTACTCCAATGCTGCCAAGGCATTTGACTGGAACTTATATACGTCAGGAGGCTACAGTTGTGATTGTGAATCGTCGAACTATTTGTGGAAAGTTGATGCTGGGTCGACATCGGGCCTTACAGGCTAGTCTTTTGTGTTAAATGCCGTCATTTTCATCTAACGACGATACAGCTCACCAATCCCCAGTGTACGAGTTGTCACAGCGAAACAGCTCACCAGTTACCAATATACGAGTTGTCAGAGCTATTCCACCAAGCGCCTACACTCACAGTTTCTCAAATTTGGCGATACATATCGCATGCTGATAGCAAAATACGAACGTAGCGTGCAAGATCTATGGCGCTACGTTTCGTAACTTGTGTCTAATTCCGCTTAACCCGGGGCTATGGGCCGTATGAACCCATGTACTTCAAGATCCTCATGGTACTCATATGAACAGTCACAATCAAAGCGTGACTGAGATACATCATCTTTTAGATGACGACTCTATAGCGAATATTATGGATTAAGAATACTGATCAGCGATACGGATTTGATATTTTTGGAACATCATGATGTCTTGCCGGCATCATTGAAAACTGTTGACCGCTTCTCTCTTGCAGGAAACAAGCCTATGTTTATGGATACTATGATTGTCGTTTTGAATTTGGTGCTAATACTGTTATATGGAAAATGGAATAGGTCTTTGGATTATGGACGCGGATATTCTCTAATGGACGACGGCTGGATTATGAATGACGGACTAGACGCTTGTAATTTCCATCATAGCTCTCTAGATTTGTATCTAATACCGCTTATGCCGGTGCTAAGGGCCGTGTGGTCATATCATCCAAGTTGCCACATGAACAGGTACAATAAAAGCGTACCCGAGATACAACATATCACGAATCGTTAGATTCTTGGTATGTGCTTTAGAATAGGTTAACCGGAAGACTATACTGTGAAGTCATGTGGCTCTGTCAGTATGTCGGCACCTCTTCCCACTTCCCTTATATGTGTTGTAATTTTTACCTGTATATGGCGAGATTCTGCTGGTGGATTTTTCCTCCCCGAGGCCCGCCCCCTGTACAGACCTTTTGGTCTTTGATATATGTTGGCATTTGTGGGAAGTTGATGCTGGGTCGACATCGGGCCTGACGGGCTAGTCTTTTGTGTTAAATGCCGTCATTTTCATCTGACGACGATACAGCTCACCAATCCCCAGTGTACGAGTTGTCACAGCGAAACAGCTCACCAGTTACCAACATACGAGTTTTCAGAGTATTTCCATCATAGCTCTCTAGATTTCTATCTAATACCGCTTGTGCCGGTGCTAGGGGCCGTGTGGTCATATCATCCAAGTTGCCACATGAACAGGTACAATAAAAGCGTACCTGAGATACAACATATCACGAATCGTTAGATTGTTGGTATGTGCTTTAGAATAGGTTAACCGGAAGACTATACTGTGAAGTCAAGTGGCTCTGTCAGTATGTCGGCATCTCTTTCCACTTCCCTTATATGTGTTGTAATTTATCTATATACCATGCAAACATATTGTGACTGGTGACCTTGATGTGGTGAGTGATAAGGACCTGAAATTACTCCTGATGAAAGGACCTAAATATAGAGAGCCGAGAAGAATAAATCTGAAGGCCGACCAGAAGATAGTCCTGTCTGCATTGGAACAGTACGTTATTCATTGGTCTAAGCGAGAAAAAGTTGAACCTACAGTACTCGCTGATTGGCTGGACCTCACCAAGAGCAAGGTCGTTGAAACAATGCGCCATATTGACAGAAGTACTCTTCCCCAAGCAATACGAGTACTGAGAACCCTTAATTCGCAAGAAGTTCTCCAGAGTAAATTCGTCATAGTCCCAGCAGACAAAGCTCCAAATAATTACATATTCATATGTAAATATTACTATTACCAGGTACTGGTTAAAGAATTGAGTGTAGACATATCATCATCACATACGTCTACTTACTGCCAAACTGCATTTACTCTGGAAGATTTATTTAACAATCACAAAAAGTTTCTCAGGGAAAGAAGTATTTGTCTTCCAACCAATCATAACGACATACCAAAAGTATACTGGACTCCCAAAAGTTCATTAATAGTATCTGTGTTCAAGAAAACTGATCGTAGATATATTAATGTCGGAAGCCATAAAACATTCTTTAGCTCTACTACATACAGAAGATATCATTCATGGGATGTTTTATTGTTTATAGAGTTGCTTGAAATTCTAATTAAAAATATCTATGTGAAAATTGGCAACACAATATATCAGCAGCATATAGGTATTCCAATGGGTACTAATTGTGCACCCCTGTTGGCTGACGTGTATCTGTTCTCTTATGAATATGACTATATGCAGGCGCTTTCAAAAATCGATCCATTCAAAGCCCGCTCATTCTCATTCACCAAACGCTATATAGACGATCTTCTCGCTGTGGATAATCGCTATATAAATGACGCAGTGAAGGATATATAGCCACCTTCACTGGATTTGAAGGAAACTACAGATAGCCTTACAGGCACATCATATTTAGATATATATCTCTATAAAAATGAAGCTGGCATTCTCTCTCGACGACTTTATGACAAAAGAGATGATTACAATTTCGACATCGTGAACTATCCCTATACATATCTCGCCTAGTAGCATTTGCTAGATCCTGTGTTAAATGTGACGATTTTAATCAACGTCACAAAACATTGTTGCAGAAACTCATAAAGCAGGGCTATTCCACCAAGCGCCTCCACTCAAAGTTTCTCAATTTGGCGATACATATCGCTTGCTGATAGCAAAATACGAACGTAGCGTGCAAGTTCTATGGCGCTATGTTTCGTAACTTGTGTCTAATTCCGCTTAGGGGCCGTATAAACTCATGTATTTCAAGATCCTCGTGGTGCTCATATGAACAGTCACAATCAAAGCGTGACTGAGATACATCATTCTCCAGATGACGGGTTTACAACGATTATTATCGATTAAGAATACTGATCAGCGATACGGATTTTATAATTTTGGAACATCATGATGTCTTGCCGGCATCATTGAAAACTGTTGACCGCTTCTCTCTTGCAGGAAACAAGCCTATGTTTTTGTATACTATGATTGTCTTTTTGAATTTGGTGCCAATACTGTTATATGGAAAATGGAATAGGTCTTTGGATTATGGACGCGGATATTCTCTAATGGACGACGGCTGGATTATGAATGACGGACTAGACGCTTGTAACTTAACATGATTGGATTTCATTGTGACGCTGCAAAGTGTCGCTCTCAAGAAAGATGGTCTCATTGTGCCGTTGAATAATGCCGTACAAAAAATAAGTAATATTTGTGATGAGAAATTAAACCGTAAACACGATTAGGTTGAAATTAAACCGTAAACACGATTAGGTTCATTGTGACGCTGCAAAATGAAGCTCTGAAGAAGGACCGCTTTCATTGAATTTTAATTTGAATTTGAATTTATTTGCAATACACCTATTACAGGCCGAGCAAATACATGAATAATACATATGGCAGCATCATCAGAAAATAAGCAAATAAAGAAGAGAACAATGGTATAATTCTATGTATATCTACAATAAACGTATTGCTACAGCATTAGTATACAATACAATTATCATATTGTTGTGGATTTTTCATGTACATAAGTTACCAACAATACCGAATTAAGACATATCCCGTTGAACTGCTTCAGAGCGGGCTTGAAAAAACTTACAGATATATGCACAGATAGTTTCACAAAGTGGAGAATAATTGTTTCTCATTATAACATCAAACTGATCGACTGGCGATAGAGTAGAAAAATCGGAATATATAACATCGAGCTTACAAAATAATTCGGCTCTTAGAACAGAATAATGGGAACAGTTGAGAATGAAGTGCATTTCATCCTCTACCGCACCCGTATGACATAATCTGCATATTCTATTATCACGTGAATAATTGGAGTATGATGTCGTTCAGTTTCAATCATCAGATTGTGATTACATTGTGATTCATTGTGACGTTCGAAACTGCCGCTTGGAAGTTGTGTCGTTGCATTCTGCCGTACGAACTATAAGTACTATTTGTGATGAGAAATTAAACCGTAAACATGATTGGGTTCATTGTGACGCTGCAAAGTGACGTTCTGAAGAAAAACGGTTTTCATTGCGACTTTCGAAACTGCCGCTTGAAAGATGATATTAAATTGTCCATTGTGGCATTGTATTCTGCCGGACAGAGAAAAAACAATATTTGCGAGACGAATTAAGTCCTTCACATCTTCACAAGTTTCATTCTCACCGTGGAAAGGGTCGCTCGGAAGAAATATGTTATGGAATTGTTCATTCTATCAATGCATTCTGCCGTGGAGAGAATAAAGTATGTGATTACAAATTTTCACCTTCAATGGATTGGATTGCCCATTTGTGCCATTGCATATTGCTGATTCAGAAGACAATACCTTGCGAATTAAATCTTCAATATTACTGGCTTGTATAGTATGCTGCTGCTGGGAATAGAGTAATATTTCTGAGACTAAGCCCTTAACATGATTAAGAAAGAAATGCTCCTCTCGTGCTTCTTACATGAAGTATCGACCTGGTCGTGCGATGAAATGTTTCCGGTGACATTCCTTTGGGCACGCGTGTCGTCTTCTAAACGTTATTCTGTCGGAGATGTCAAGTTTGGCATGGCCATGCTGCGATGTGTGACAACAGTGTGAAGCAAATGGACACTGATCGTGGTGAAACTGCGCAGAGAGGCTAGCTGACTGTGACCGCATCTGTGATTGTGGAGAATAGATCAATATCTTATCCCGTTATTAGACGTTGTTAGATTTTTGATACATTGGAATGTTCTTTGCCAGCATTTTATATTGTTTGTTGCTAGGTAACTGTAATATTGCTGAACGCGACATTAAATCTAAATCTCTCAATTTTAATTTAGTCCGTAGACCCAGTATTCATTTAATTACTAAGCCGAGCCGACAAATATCTGATAGTGAATTTAATAGTTTTGTTATTACCGAATTAGTTATAAAATATTGGTAACAAACTGTAAAGTCGCATAAATTGGGTAAAACAGTCACGGTTCGAGACTGTCCATTGACAAGGATTTGTTGTCAATGTATTCGTTGTTGATGTAGTCAAGAAGATCTGTCTATGGTTTTGCGTTGTATCAATGATAGACATCGCGCTCCAAATCCATAGCTCTTGACAGAGTCTATAAGAAATTCCGGGTCATTATGATATCTTATTAACTGTTTAATTGAACTTTTGTGATAGGCATATCCAGGTTTATGTAAAGGGTGGTGATTAGAGTAATCTGGTAAACGGCTCTATTGTTACCGTCGGTGAACCGTGTTATATATACGATTTACATTTATTTTTGTTCCTGGGTCATGCTAACATTGTTTATGAAGGATTACTTTGGAATATAGCCTGGCCATCAGGTGTTGGAAATCAGATTAAATATGGCCGTTCTTTGTTTTCTGTCCAATCCTCAATGCGTGAAAGGATATTGTTCCAAAATGGATTGGCATTAAAACCCCATTCTTTACACGCAAAACCAATATGCAATTTATTTATAGGTATATTGATCTATATATATATATATAGTTGATTTTTTTTCTGAGCCGACACGCCTCTGATAGGGTTAGGGTTCAACACGTGGCCTATCTATACACTCAAAAAGAAATGGTTCTTCAATCGAGAAGTTTCTATAGAGAGCCTCTAACGTCTCTTTACTGGAGACCTTTCAGGGTTCTGTGTACATATAGAACATTAGGGATCCTACACGGTTCTTACATTCACAAGAAAACAGATATAGCTTGTTCGAAATGAGAGGTGCACAATATGTTCCCATTAGAATAACTATGATATTGGTATACACGCTCACAAATGTTGGTTCTTCAGAATATAAACTTTCATATAGAACCAATTTTGGTTGTCTACTGGACAGGTTCACAAAATAAAGATCCAAAATTGTTTCCAAGTAGAACCAAAATTGCTTCTATGTAGGATATTCTGAAGAACCAAGAAGAACCAATATTTCTGAGAGTGTATGAGCAGATCCTATTTCTGAGAGTGTATGGTTATAACCTATTTCTGAGAGTGTGAGAGTAAAACCAAAATTGTTTCTATGTAGAACCAACTATTCTGAAGAACCATGAAGAACCAATATATCTAAGAGTTTAGGGTGTTACCGATTGTCACGAATTTTAATTCTGAGAAATTCAAGCACTTTTATAAAGGAACATGCCTCGAGTCCCTTGAGATATATATGTGGAATTGAAAGAAAAATTAATTAAGTAATTTTAATTATTTTTTCTCGCAGAATATTTAGTTCTACATAGTACATAGACATTAATTAATTAAATTAATGAATTGATTGATTAGTTAATTCTGCTAATTACTTTCGTTAATTCATTAAATAATAACGAATATGTTAAAGAAATTTATGAACGAATGTGTTCAGTTACGAGGAAAAGTTACGACAAAAAGTTACGACAAATGTGAATATCATTTTCTACAAGTTAGCAAACACTATACTCGAGTTATACATTACCATGTTGCTTGTGATATTTTTAATAACAACAAAAACCATTAAAAACCTATATCGAGCACAGATGTATTGAACAAGTTGCATATAGCCTTATACGTATACTGCTCACAGAAGATATAAATCTGAGAAGGACGTTGCAGCCATAAACGTTTGAATTATAGCACGTAGTTCAGTAAACATTTACAACATATCACACTTGCAGAGCTATAATTTATATGATTTATATCACCAATAAACGGTAGAGTTATGATCTGAGCTTAGAATTGTTCACTTTAATATTGACTGCTTATATTACACGTAACACATAACTCTTCGAAAAGAATATTCTCGCATGCACATGTATGCGAGATCCAGTATACTGTTCTCATGTCATTTGTGTGTATGTATGTAAACCCCAACCAAAGTGGATTTCCACGTAGCTCTTGCCGATGAATTCAAGCCAATGTCAGTTCATTATAATTCGCTGATTAACCATGACAGTTCTCCTCAGCGACTGTACAAAGGCCACTTCTCAGTTTTTGCCTTGCGTTGATAATCCCAAACAATCCAGTTCCGCTCGATGTCCCTTGTTAATGAAATGCTCAATTATATCAAGATATAGTAGGCCAGTAGTATTGTACTGGTGAGTTTATTGCCAAGTCGACTTAATTAATAACTTTTGTAGATCGATAGCTCGAAGGATATCACTGATATATTGGGAGTTTCTTTGTTAACCCGTATCGATTTTCAAGTTTCTTGGTCAATAGCTTTACGTGGTCTGTACAAAATAGTACCAACAATTTCTGGTAATTTTTCTTTCTCGGACCTCGGCAATGAACTTGTACTAGACGTACTTTGACACTTCAGTAGTTTAAGTCTAGAAATATAAGCCCTATTGGTGTGCTCCGGCGTATTGCGATCGTCTTCGGTTTTCACTCGCAGTTGCCTTTGAAGTCGCGGCATGGGTGAAACACACTGTCTTAATGCCTGGTAGTTCTGGATGGCGGGGCAGCCACGCCTCGCTGTCGAAGCGACCTGACAAGCAACGATATGTTTGCGAGCCCCTTCAGCGATTTCCTTCTCTAACCCACTCTCGAAAGTCACTCGTTTTCTCGAAATTCCAGAAAAGGTATCGGTCCTTGAATGTCGGAATCCAAAGTCTGTTGGCAGGAAGGATTGTATCCCGGAAGAGTCCTGTCGCTTTAGTTTGTTAGCTTTGGTGTGCAAAGCAGACGTTTCTGTACTCTTGTCGGTGGACGTTTTCGGCTCTACCGCACTTTTAACTGAGCCTTCATCTTCAGAGGTGCTAGTACTTGGTCGGTTAAAATATTTCCTTCCCATTATTCCAAGAGATCTGCTTCTCATATTGCGAACATAAACTCTTTTAAGTCCTGACGGGCTTCTCTTATCGAGTTCCAATGTGGAATTACCGCTTCCTGGAACTCTTGGACTCTCACAGTTGTCATTGACACGTTCCTTTGATACCGCCGAGTCCCTCAAAGAAGGAAGCGCAATTTTAGCTGCTCTAATCTCGAAGGCGTTGTCGGTCAGTTTGAAGAGCTCATCACAAGACGAATCCCGCGTAAATCCAAGCCGTCGGTCCATATTGTTTTGAAGTGTAGAACAAATAGGAAATGGCGATTCCGGAAAGTGTTCCAGGAACTCTCGGAAAACTTCTTTCTTTTTCTCGTCTATCTTTTCCGTCCTGGTCTTGTAAAGTTTGTCGAGTTTATCTTGAACAGACCATAGTCTCAACTGTTCTCCCTTATTCCTCCGCTTAGCAGCCAGTACGGCCTTACTTTCTCCGCCCGGCGTGAACACTAAACCAGAAGACAAACGCACTTCTGGTGTTCGAGGCACTTCTCCGTACCTGTTCACGGTGGAACGTTGATTGGCAAAACTGTCAAGAGACCGAGGTTTTCCGCAGCGGGGGACCACGGGACGCGGTTGACAGCGTCTCGAACCGACCGCATTGGCCATTGTTGTGTGGCCTGTAATATCCCCAAATTATGGTACTCGCACACGGTTTTCACGGAACGACTTGTGTTTATGTCGAGCTGTTAGAGTGGTACCTGCTCCTAAGCCTTAAGTATATTAATGGCGGTTTTAAGTCAACTGTATTATGTACACGGCGTATACCGTAATAGGCTTATCTGTCAGGGAACTTTCAGTTAAGATTTATCGCTATACAGCTCCTTGAGTTTGAAGACCGGCGTTTGAGGGATTACTGTTTACCGGCAATCTTATACAACACTGACAACCAAATCGATCATATCACACGGACAGATCTTAGATGATTTTATTTATACCCGTTAACCTTCATATATATTCTAGCTATCTATCTAGCTATCTATCTATATGATGACACTGTGATATATAAATAAACAGCTTGTGAACGTCCGATGAGTTGATTCTATCAAGAGTTATCACAGAGAAACACTGATCCCTATATAAATTTCTTCAACTGAATGTTTTTTGAGCGAAATCTCTTAAATTTAGACATGATACTCTTTTAGTCAAATATCAGTGGTCCATAATCAGATTACAAGCTTTAAATCTGATATTCAGTAGTCATTCGTCATCCATAAAGAACTTGGAACCGTATATCCATATTTGAAAGCCCTCAAGTTATTCACAATTAGATACTTTTAGCACCAGCAGCTAGTTTAGAAGATCTTTTCAGTCGGGTGAGCGAAGATTTGATTTTAAAGTATTTAAGAGCGATCGGTTTGTTAAATAAATGTTATTTTATATGTACCTGCTCTTTGATGTACTTTGTCTATCTATTTTAGATTGTTGATGGATTGTTGACTTTCTTTTACGTTGATCGTCGCTAAATAGTTGCAATATTGCTGCTAGCGACGTTAAGTCTCTCTCTCTCTCCAAACCAATATGAGTGAACCAAAATGGTATATCAGGGAAATACTATCTAGTGGTAACGCTATGAAAAATTCATGCGACCTGTTTACCAGTACTTTCCTTAAGATATGATAATAAGTCAATCACGACATATTCGCCTTCAGTTTGACGTATATTGGCGTTGGGAAAACGGCTATAGAGCAGATTGATCCTGTCATTTTTTATTATATTTCCGCCGACAAACCAGAATTATCGGAGTCAGCAACCCATTTGAACTTCCCGGAGACGTGCGTTTAGTATGCACCATATTTGAGTATGGTCCACGTGATCCTGTGCATATAATTTTGTGCATAATTTATGGGGGCGTCATTTTACCGTTGTCTATAGAGCCTACATCCACTCTGACGTTACCATGATATACAGAAATGCATTCCGGGCATTCGGTATTATCTGCTCCGCGAATGTTTTTTTTTACACATTTTAGGCCTGGCGTTTTTAACTATATCTAAAATAAGACACCATTTGAAACAATAGCCGACCACTTGCCCATTTCCCACTATTGAAAATCCCGTAAATTCACGTTACTTCGCCTAATATGCTCAATATCCGCCGTGACATATATATTATATATGTTTCGGAAAAGTCATATGGCCCTATTGTTTCGCTCGATCTGTCATATATATTTACACAAGCAACACATTATACTGTGATTGGTAAATTGTCTCTGACCTTCGGCTCTAGTCTTTTTACAACTGCATGTGATTGACTATTTTTTACAACGGAACTCATTTGGTCATGAAAAGTGATAAAAAAAAATACAACAAAATAAAATAAATTATTTTGTGTGTGCTGTGGCAACCCTTTGTTTTAGATATTTAAAAAAATATGTGCTAAAATGTATGAGAAAAAGTCAAGTGCCATATGACTGTATTAAACTTACCATTTTGTACAGAATTAAACAAACTGGTGTCAGACATTCAATACTCAGCCGTCGTCCGTAAAAGAATTTTCGCGTCAATATTAAATCGAAAGACTTATTTCTCATGACAGCACCAATTCCAAATATGTATGAAGTACGTATAATAAAAACAGATGCAGTCTGATTAAAATAAGACATATATCTAGCACGCTATATCTAATTTTAATCAGACTGCAGATAGAGGAGCTTTTCTCGTGTAAACACAGCACAAATTTGAGAACGTGAAATGAAAATTTGGTGAATCTGAACTCTCTAAAAAAAGTTGAGTGAAATTTCACTCAAGTAAGAGTGGAAATTGATCCCACTCAATACTTGAGTGAGATTTTCACTCAACTTGAGTTACTTTTCACTCAACTCGAGTTAAATGCACTCAACTTGAGTGGCATTCACTCAGGCATAAGAGTTGAAATTGAAATTTTAACTCAAGTTGAGTGAAAAGTAACTCAAGTTTGAGTGAACAGGTACATTTCACTCAAACTTGAGTAGAACAGCTCACTCAAGTTTTTTAGAGAGAAGATCAGTGCGAAGTCCGTTTATGAAATGAAATAACTTGTCACGTTGACATTACGTTCCATTGTAACGTCATCTGACGTCGGGAGTTGTGCCGTACGTAACGTGGCCTTTTGCCGCTAGGTACCGCCACTGTGGAAATGCTGTTGCTGAGTCGCCAGATGTCTGTAGAGCTATTATGACGTCATTGCAGCTATCTCCAAATCAAGGTTCGAGACAACAAATGATGGTCACCCATACAACTGGATAGGATTCACGGAGGCCCGTATTGGATTGATAATATGATGACATGTCCAATATAAATGATCATTTCTACAGAGCGGCTGTTGGTGCCATCGACTCTGACCTCAACCCCCAGAAAGAGTGGGAGGAGAAAAGAGCATCGTATCCAACAAGTAAGGAATGGTCGGCAGCATCCTACATTCTTGAAAAAAATGGTACCTCGTATAATGTTTCCGAATATTTCACAGAGCTTTGCGATGTAGTCAACTTGGCTAGCGATGATGCAGAATACTTGCTTCTCCATAAGGCTTAACTGCAGCTTTTCTTGTAGACACGAAGGAATTGATTTTTTGCTTCCAGTAAAAGGAGTTTTTTGGGGGTAAACACCACACTTTCTTTAACAGTTGATTGACTCAAAGTTAACAGTGACCGATGACTTAAAACTAATGGACCGTTTAGAAGCGTAGCCTTTGTACCACCGAGCGATGTTGCGATGACAACATGATCACGAGACCACCAGATCATATTTGCTAAGAGTGCAGACTCATAATTTAGGCCGACTGTGAATTTAATTTCTCAGTTTTCTATATTACGCTTATAATTTGCAGGCCCTGTGTTTTGAAGGGAGTGACCCATCTCACTCCCAATCACTCCCCTTAAATTGATTTATTATATGACTGTGCGTGTTACTCTTTCTCCATTGGACCATTCGCCGTCACGTGGCTGTCGCTAATTTTCCATATTGACTCCGAAGCGGGTCCATAAATGTGATATTGACTCGGCGTGACGTATGCGTCTGCTCAGCCAATGAAAATAGTCGTTGGACTGGCCGTCGGTGTACAATTTGGCTGACAGCAGGTACGAGATCATCGGAAGCAAAGGAAATACCTTATTATATGCTATATTCTAACTGCTTTTTATCAATTTAACGAGAAGGAGACGTCAGTGTCATATAATAAAACAATTATAGTCTTTTGATATCGGTCAATATGTGGTTTTGTGGACCTGCGAAAACAATATTCACCTCGGCCTTCGGCCTCGGTGAATATTGTTTTCTCAGGTCCACAAAACCACATATTGACCTCATCAAAAGACTGTAATTGTATAATAAAGGGAGTGAAAAATACTAATGAAATTTGTATTAAAATATATTGTGATCACTCAAATTGTCACCGAAATCAGCCTCCACAATTTCACTAAAGAGCTAATCACAGCTCTCTTGTAATTTTCTAAACATCAAGGTCTGAATTGGTATTTGTTATCAATGAGTCCAATAATGTCGGTATATACAACTTTGTCAAATTTGTCTGCGTCAATTGTCAACCGAGAATATTCTGACTATATCCATGATGGAGGGTGCTGTATACGGTGTATCGACTGTTTAAGACTGTTACAAGTCCTTCATGTTGAAGCCAATGGTAGTTTTAGAGTTACCTGCCTAAATTGTTGTTACATGGTTCCCTTCAATGAACTTTTACAGAAAGTCTTTGGTTGACCGGATGTTCTTCCAGATTTCAACAGAAGCCAATTAAAATGCGGGATTTCTTTTTGAAAATTTGAATTGACCAATCAAATGTTATAAACTGGAAGGTATCCCGTGATGCACTGTTCTTCTTAGAAATCGAGTAGGTCAACATGGCATCTTTGTGACACTTTCATATCTGCATATAATATCTTGAAAACTTTTTGTTTATGGACCGACAAAATTATGCAGTTACGTATGGAACTCAATTGGGAATTTTAGAAGCTGGGAACTTAAGAAATCATGTTTTCATAGGCGCGCTCTATGGTTATTTGACACACGGTTAGTGTGGGAAAGTTTATGAGCCTATGAAAACATTATTTCTATTCCATAGCACTATTTAAATTGAATATTAACAAAGATTAGGACAAAACATTGAAATATATTGTAAAAGTTTGCTACCACTCTCCCCTTTTGCCATGTGTTTGCTAAACGTTTCTCCCGCTTGTCAAGTAGCAACGTGCCAATATCAATTGACGAGTAAATGTGGTCTCTTATTGGGGGGTAATTCTATCAGCTGTGTGGAACATAAATTGATATACGTAGGTCTATTTGTGTCGCTTTCATACTCAAATTCATGATGGAAACAACAGTTAAGCTTGATATAGAAAATCCACCTTGTAATTTATCTGCCTGTTTACTCGATTTCTTTGAAGCCGACGACCTCTTCCTCTCCCGTCTTGTGAAATAGAATCTGCTAAATGAACACCTACGCTTGACACCTGTACATTTCACACAAAATGTTCCAGATATATGCACGGTTAACCTTTTGTTATAGACACACGTGTCATAGAGTACTAAACCAGGAACATTGCTTGAAAGCGCGTATAGAACTTTCCGCAAATCGTCACTTGATTTAGAACAAATGTTCTTCTGTTGAAGATATGCACCCAGAAAAGGTTTTTTTAAGCAGGGTGATTTCAGTAAGAACCCTCTAACATATTCAAGAACAAACACTCAATATAGGCTTATTTTCCACATACACGTATCTTTCAACATGGGTTCAACCAACTAGAATCTATATAACACCATATCAGATCTGTAGATAATAATATGCCCACATTAAAATACGAGGAACCCTTTTAAGAGGAACATTTATTTAACATTTTAGAGGGTTCGTTATAGAACTACCCCGCTCGTATAACCGTGTTTCTAAGCATGGAAGATACCGCATCTCTTCCTCCTCATTTAAGTCCTATGTTGATTCCAAGTTGGTTGTTTACAGGTGGCATTAGCCAGGGATCCAGAATTTCAGGCAGGGTCTCGCCTGTGGCCGCTACCATGGCCAAATATTTAAGAACGACAGATACCATGCATGGAGGGGTTTCTGACGAAACTTGCAATTCGACACCTACCCCGGTCACTCCTAAGAAAAGAACTTCAGTTGACCGAATTTGCCAAACAACAGCGCCAGCTCGAGTTCCTGGAAGAAGACACGGGGCGCCATCGTCTCGGCCATCAGTTGATCGACTGTGTCAGACGACAGCGCCCTCTGAAACGAGTAAGATTTTAGCGAGACGTCACCATGGATTCGCGGGACGCGGCGAGACAAATTCATCAAGCTCCGTTTGCAAGACAAGCTCTTCGCAATCTAAAAGCGACGTTTCGCCCCAAAGCCTTATTCCGCTCAGTCTAACACTAGACGAAAGTAATGCTTTCCGACCACTTGCTCCCAGGTCGAGACCACCGACAGAAGTTTCAGTGAAGGCCACAAATGTGGTTGATTTCAATCAAATGGACAGACCAGTTTCCCCAGGTCTAAAAGCCGCTATCAACCAATTGACCTCTGTCGCCATTGACAAAATTCATCACTTCGCCGCCTTGGGCCAATACGCCCGAGAGTTGTACCAGAATAAGAAAATGACCGATGTATCTATTCGAATAGAGAACGAGACCTTCTCGGCACATAGGATGGCTCTAGCTTGTCAAAGTCAGTATTTTGAAAACCTTTTTCTCAACGAAGTTTCCAAAGCACATCTGAAACTTCCGTTGGACATCAAAATTAAAGGCATATCCAAAAAGTCTTTTCGCGCTTTTCTCGACTACATCTACACGGGTGAGGTGATAATTAAAGCGGAAGTGATGCCGGAATTCTACGTTATGGCCAGTAAACTGAGATGCCATGGCTTGCTTGAGAAATGCCAAGACTTCGTGGACGAAATGACGCCCGACCAGGCCCTTGTCATCATTGCCAAGGTTAAGCCAGATAGTCCGGTTTACCACCAGGCGTACGAAGTGCTTCGCAAAAAGTTCATCAACTTGGCTGGATGGAAGAGATTTTGCCATCTGGATGTCGAAACGCTCTGCGCGCTTTTATCGGATGATAAATTACAGGCGCCGTCTGAGATCGTCGTCTTCAACACAGCCGTGACATGGCTAAATCATAACGAGGATCTAACTGACGAGCTCAGCTTCCGGGTGTTAAAAAATATTCGGTATTCCCTGATGACGCCCAAACAACTATTCTACTGCTGTGAAAATAACGAGATCTTCAAATCTCACCCTTCATGCAAGAACATGATTCTCCGAGCAAACTGGTAAGTAGGCATACTCTCATGTTAGGCAGAGGTACTCTATTTGAAGAATAATGGTCAATGACTTGAGTTGTATTTAAAGAACATCATCATATCTTGCTGACACCGTTGAAAACTGTTGACCGCTTCTCTCTTGCGCGGTTATTGTCTTATTCCATACACATTCGGAATTGATGCGGCCATACGAAATTCTTTTATGGAAGTCGACTGAATATTGAATGTCGGACCTGATGTCTGCTATTCGAGTAAAGCACTGGGATAACTCTTGGTGGTTCTTTGAAGAACCGCTCAAGGTTTTGAGGTTCTTTGATATACTATAATTATTGTATTTATTTAATTCTGAAACTCTGCATTATAGGACAAGAGAGGTACCTCCCTTTAGTAGTTGTATCTTTACTCTGATTGCAGTAAATAGATCGTATCTTATGATGAACTATTCAGGATTCCTCAGTAACTAGCTATAGGTTTCATTTTCGTATATGAAATGAACACCAATAAAAACTGTCAGTTTTCATTCACCGTCATCTTTGATTCTAAATATTAAACCGGTTTCAGATAATAACCAAACGTCTGTACGATATAAAATCAGAGAAAAATACCACCTTATTCTAATTCCCATTAATTATTCACCTTCTAGGGTTATTGTTTTTATTGTGTGTGTGTGTGTGTGTGTGTGTGTGTTTGTGATTCCATCAACGTTGGCGAAATGGCCGACTAAAACAACTGATAACTTACTTTCCTTCTCAACTGCTTTCATCCCGAACTGAAGCCACACATTTCTTTTAAAGTCCTCCCCGTTTCTTTCTTAACCAGGGTGGCAACGGCCAGATTAATGGGGAAAGCGAATGACGAAGTAGAAAAGGCAAGGGCCGCAAAACCAGGACAAGCCGCGAATGCAGAACTCGAGACAATATCGAAGCTGGCCTCTGTACCGGTACGTATAGGCCCCTATATACATGGTCGCTTTCTAATACGGCTTGTGACAGAATTTGTCATCCCACATTCATTGCGACAATGCAGAATTTAGTATTAAGCAGTATGCAATCAAGTGGCTCAGTGTAATATACTATGACATATTATCCCCTAATTGCTTTGCTGTATTTCCACCTTTCGTCGTTAGAGTCTATTGACATGAAAACGTACCGTATATTTTGTCGATTGCCTATTTTCAGACTACCATCATCAATAGTCCAATTGCGCTGTCTCCCATGCCTCCTCAGGCGCCTCTGGCCCCTGTCGCTTGTTCCGTCCATGCAAGCCCGCCTGCAAGCCCGACTTTAAGACGATCTGGCTTGAAAAGCCCTGCGAACCCAATTCCTTCAGTCTCAAACTCGCGAGGTTCCCCTATATCCAACCGTAACGGCACGCCAGGCACTCCTTCACCAAGGCCCAGTCGAAAAAGCCCACAGGCAGCTAAACCACCAGGTTCCGGCCGTGGAGAGACATTGCCATCTGAACCAGCTCGTAGAGTGAAAATAACTCCTGAAGCGTTGCAAGATCGTAGAGGGACACTGGTACCGGAATCGTTACTGGATCGTAGAGGGACAATAACACCCGAATCGTTACAAGACATTGGTGGAACAAGGACACTTGAATCGTTACAAGGTCGGAGAGGAACACTGGTAGGGAAATCGTTAATGGACCGTAGAGGGACCATAACACCCGAATCGTTACAAGACCTTGGAGGGGCAATAACACTTGAATCGTTGCAAGATCGCAGAGGGACAATAACATCCGAATCATTCAAGGATTGTATAGAGACAATAACACCCAAATCGTTACAGGATCGCAGAGGGACAATAACACCCGAATCGTCACAGGATCGGGGAGGGACACTAACTCCCGAATCGATACCAGCTCGCAAAGGCGCAGGAAGACCTGCATCGCCAAAGTGTTCAACTTCTGGTACCCGAAGTGTAACCAGTCCTCGCAGTCCCCGAAGCCCTGTCGCAGGGGGCAGGGGTTCCTCAGGCTCTGCCTCTTACGCTACAACTCGCAAAGTTTCGAGCCCATCAAACGCATCGTTTCACAGCCTTAAAGACCAAAGCAGCCACGATATAATTGTGACCGGAGACATTCTGGCAGTTGGTGGTTTCCAGAAATATGTCGAGGATTGCAAAGATGGTAAAAGTTTAGGTTCTTTATTCTTTCTTAAAACTGGTGTAATCGTATAATTATGGACTGAACAACCGCTCAGTTTTGAACATGGGCGGAATATTTTCCATATGCTCACTCGTGTGTATAAACGGGGAATATCTCTACAGCATTCTTTCTATCGATAGTTGGGTATAACGCAGAAGTGAAAAGTAATCCGAACGTTCGACAAATAGGGCTTTAAATATTCTGTGATGTCACTTCCAGTGGTCTGCTGGGGTATTTTGCTACAATTAAATGGTTGAAGTATTATTTGCTGGTGTTTCGAATGCCATCAAACGACAAAATGAAGGCAAATTGCTGAATGTAAATAATATGCATGGATTTAGCTCCTTTCATCCATAAACGCTCCACAGCTGAAGGTACTCTATACTGTTTGATTATATACCGTATCCATTCTTGATCGTAGTTTCCAATTCTAAATCATATTTGTAAGCAATGAAGATTTGAACAATTTGTCATTTTGATTTTACATGTCATCAATGCAATACAGTGATTGTTCATGCCATGTTTACGAAATTCATATCTTTTATATTGCGTATAGGTAGAAACGTCCATCGCTATAGTCCTACCAAAAATGAATGGGTACAATTTACATCCTTGCCCGAGCAGAGACAAAACCATGCCGTCGCTGTCTTTGAGGGAAAACTCTACCTAGCCGGTAAGCTCAACTTGGCTTCTGATTCATTATTATTCATTATGACCTTTGCGATGGCATCCATTCGACAGGGGCTCGTTACCGTCGTTGATTGGTTCCGACCAACCGAATTAGCCGGTTAACAACGGTAACGAGCTCCTGTGATCCATTCGTGCAAACTCAACTTGACAAGACTTTTCTTCTAGTAATAGCTCTGATACTGGACAATATTCTCACGAAAGTTCATGCCCATGTCGAAGTTATACGAGATGGCAAGTAATAGTTTAATTAGTAGCCGACAAAACACCCAAGATTTTTTTAAGAATTCTCAGAACTTGTTTACTTTAATTTTCCATGCACATAATACAAAAGTGAAGCCTTTTGTAACAAAAAGGTAAAAACATCTAATTAAGCTGCCCAAATAGAAATGTCCAGTCTATTAACTGACGGGGCTTTCTGGCAGAAGGTCCCATTGTTTAGATCACAAATATAGGGTTGCCTGGTCTTGCCAAGAAGAAACATAGCCAAGTTAATATACAAATATTCTTTCGAAGCTGAAGGAAGAATGGTTGTTGTTTTTTGTGCTAATGTTTTTATACGAAATAGGCCTCTGGATAATGGGCGCGGGAATTCTTTAACGGATGACGGACCAGACAAGTAGTAGTGTTACGGTAAATTGGCAATTTAGCGCCTCACTGCGCATGCGCGAGAAAAAAAGTGGGGCGGTATTGGGGCGGTGTGCGCAGGAGTGTTGTGCGCAGGTATGACGTCACTTCCGGTCTGGGTGGATGGGGCGTGACCTTGGGGGGCATGTACAGTATTTCTCCGCGGTGATGCGGTCTGGCGGTGATGCGGTCTGCCTCCGCGGACCGAAAGTAGTCCCAAAACCGTGGGTTTTCGTGGAAGTGTTCGGCAATCTGTAGGGACCGCTAGTGGACCGATTGGATCGAGTGAGGTATCAATGTGAAGCATTCGTGAAGGGGCATTTGATGGGCTGGGTGTGGGATTGAAATATCGGCATTCTGCGCATGCGCGGTGGCCAAAGGATATGGAAATAGACGTTTTGGGATCTAGGGGAGTCCCTAATGATCCAATGGAGTTGTATGAGGTATCAATGTGAAGCCTATGTGAGGAGGCATTTGACTGGACTAGTGGTTCGCCCGTTGTCAACATTCTACGCATGCGCAGACAGGGAATTGTGGGAAAAGGGTGTGGAAATAGACGTTTTAGGATCCAGGGGAGCCCCTAATGATCCTATGGTGTCGTATGAGGTATCAATGTGAAGCCTATGTGAGGAGGCATCCGCCTGGGCTAGTGTGTCGTTCGTTGTCAATAGTCTGCGCATGCGCAGACAGGGAATTGTGGGAAAAGTGTGTGGAAATATACGCTTTGGGGTCTAGGTGGGTCCCTGGTGGGCCGATTGGGTCGAGTGAGGTATCCATGTGAAGCAGTCGTGAGGGAGTATCCGACGGGGTGGGTGTAATGTGGAACTGACGTCATGCTGCGCATGCGCAGTAGAGAAAGTGTATGGAAATAGACATTTTGGCACCGACAGGGGTCACTATGGGTCCGATGAGGTCGTATGAGGTCTTATGTTGAAGCTCTTGTGAAGCAGCATCCGATTGGACTCAGGGTTCGTCTGTGTGCAAGGGTCTGCGCATGCGTAGTCTGGCCGTAGTGTAGAAAGCAGGCATGTTGGGGGATGCGTGGTGGTGTGTTTTAACCCACCACTACTATGGGTCAATGGTTGTGGTTGGGTGGGTTGTGACGTCACTTCCGGGTTTCACTAAAACTACCTCCAAACATAGAAGAGTTCCAATTTTTACTTAGACGTCCGTATGTTCAACCTCCGGGGTTTTTTCCCGCCCCGGCCGCAGCGCGCGCGCGGGTTATCCGGAAGTGTGCAAGGGCACTATATCACATCGGGGTATATATTTCATCCAAGTATAGCGGAAAGCGGTTGTCATGAATAACAACAAGTTCAGCAAGGTTTATACAGTTTATTATCCCCAATGTTACACCATACTCAGGCTGGGGGAGCCGCCCTGGGCATGTTTAGTATGTTCACAGCAAAACAAAATTGAAATATCAAACATCATGTTTTATTATTTAACGCACCGTCACATTTAATGTTTACTGAGCTCAAGTCAACGATCAGCATGTAGACATAGAGAGTATGTGCGGCATGTTATGGTATTCATCAGTGCGCGGGTGACGCATTCAACCGATGAGGGTGGTCGGTCAGCTTGGTAAGGAAAAACGTGACATTGGTTACCCTCTCTACCACCCATTGTATGTTGGGGCGTTGACGATGTGCCCATCTCAAGGCATCCACGGTGTCCAGTATCTCCAGCGTCGTCTCTAGTGACCTCCGGTTAATGATGGTGAACGGCTGGTCAGACACATAGATATTATTGCCGGGATAATAATACCGTAACTGGCCCATCTTTTTGTGACGTAAGATGTACCCGAAAGCGACATTCAATTTGAAGGCCGTAGTTTGATCTTTGAAGATGGCTTCCACGTAGCTGCGTAGACGGGTGCGGTCGGTCAGTGGGAAATTGTAGATATCTGGAATGGGGCGATCACGGTGGAAAATGTGCCGTATCATGGGCCATTGGCGCTGATCGATGTCATTCACTGGATGGGCGTCCTGTAACAGATCGCT